>JAOXOE010028585.1:0-15909 GCA_028565055.1 Phoeniculus purpureus
CTCACTGGGAAGAAGTTCCTTCTGATATTTATATGGAACCTCCTATGTTCCAGCTCACACCCATTGCCCCTCATCCTGTCACTAAAGATAGGATGCTGTGTGTGACACTCTTTGAGAGCCCCTCTAAAAGGCAAAGTCCTTGAGCCAACCTCCCATGGAAAGCTATGAATACCAATCCTGCGGTGCACCTCAGCGTTGCTGATGAAGTTGAGTAGGTAGGTGCTGGACAGGAGAGGTGGCCCTTTGCAAGTGTTTATCTGGAGGCACACAGACCTCTTAACTGAGAACGTGAGAAGCCTTTGTGACTGTCTTTGTGGAGGGTACAATTGTCTAGCAGCTTTGTAGTGTTTAGAAATCTTTATTTCTTACAGCAGCTGGGCACACACCAGGCATCTCACACCACAGAGGTAGCGCTGCCCTCCCTGGAAGGATGTGCTACATCACTGTGGGAATCATAGAATCTCAAAATGGTTTGGGTTGGAAGTGACCTCAGAATATCCAGTGCCAACCCTCTGCCATGGACAGGGACACTTCCCACCAGACCAGGTTGCCCAGAGCCCCATCCAGCCTGGTCTTGAACACTTCCAGGGATGGAGCAGCCAAAACCTCCCTGGACAACATGTTCCAGGGCCTCAGCACCCTCACAGGGAGGGATTTCCTCTTAATATCTAATCTAAATCTTCCCTCTTTTAGTGTAAAGCCGTTACTCCTGCCCTATCGCTATTAACCCCTGTAAAAATTACGCCCTCAGCTCTCCTATTAAGCTGCCTTCTGTTACTGGAAGGCGACAATAAGGTCTCCGATACCCTTCTTTTCTCAAGGCTGAACACCACCGACAGGGTGGATGCAAGGGAGTTGTCTGTCAGCTAACCCAGTATCTCACTAAAGCTCCACTCAGGAAGGAGTGTGCTTCTGAAGAAACTAAATAAACTGCAGAGCAATGGGAGAGGGAGGAGGAGAAGGTGGGGGAAGGCAGAGAAACACGCATTGCTGTGAGGATGATGTCTTACGCCTCTTGTGGGGTTTTCCTAGTTGACTTCAGGTGGTCCAGGATGTGCTAGAGAGAAATTGGGAGGTCAGAAGTATCTGGATGAAAGTCTGTGCTCGGTCTCCTTCATCGCTTAGCACACTCTCCTTGATGGAGATGAAAACCCAACATCGGATGCACAACGTGCTGTTTACACATCCAGTGGATCTATTCACTCAGGGCTCATCTTGCAGCCAGGCAAGAGGCTTTTTTCCTGGCTTCTTTATGAAGTTTATTGTTATTTTCAAAGGAAGGATGAATGTATCGCAGACTCACAGGACGTCAGAGATTGGAAGGGACCTCGAAAGATCATCTAGTCTGATCCCCCTGCCACAGCAGGATCACCTAGACCAAGTCGCACAGGAACACCTCCAGGTGGCTTTTAAACATTTCCAGAGAAGGAGACTCCACACTCCCCCTGGGCAGCCTGTTCCAGTGCTCTGTCACCCTCACTGGGAAGAAGTCCCTACTGATATTTATAAGGAACCTCCTATGTTCCACCTTACACCCATTGCCCCTTGTCCTATCACCAGATGACATTGAGCAGAGCCTGGCTCCATCCTCCTGACACCCACTCTTCACATATTTATAGACATTAATGAGGTCAACCCTCAGGCTCCTCTTCTCCAAGCTAAAGAGACCCAGCTCCCTCAGCCTCTCCTCACAAGGGAGGTGTCCTACCTCCTTCATCATCCTTGTTGCTCTGCACTGGAGTCCCTCCAGCAGCTGTGTCCTTCTTGAACTGAGGGGCCCAAAACTAGATGCAATACTCCAGATGTGGTCTCACCAGGGCAGAATAGAGGGGGAGAAGAACCTCTCTCGATCTGCTAACCACCCACCCTCTGATCCACCCCAGGATGCCGTTGGCCCTCTTGGCCACAAGGGCACATTGCTGGCTCATAGTCATCCTGCTGTCCACCAGGACCCCCAGGTCCCTTTGTCCTACACTGCTCTCCAACAGGTCAGTCCCCAGCCTATGCTGGTACCTGGGGTTGCTCCTGCCCAGATGCCAGACTCTACACTTGCCCTTGTTGTACTTCATTAAATTGCCCCTGCCCATCTCTCTAGATATTCAAGACTGCAACTTACAGTCTGGAGCACCCAAAGGAAATGAAGTTGTGTATCAGTATGACACTTGCGTTAGCTAGAAAGCCCTTTGAAACACAAATCGTGACTATTTGGTGAGCCAGGAGGGCTGCAGCATATAGGGAGTCTCCAGAGTACAGGATCCACACACAGGTCTGAAAACTATAATCCATCTGGTCAAAAATGCCAAGGTGTTGAGCCCTGTTGGTGTGGCCTGTGCACACGGGGTTGCCCACAAGGTCAGCTTCTCCACAAGGTCACTTCTCCACAAGGTCTTCTTACAACACATGCTAACTCAGCAACACTGCACTGGGCTGTGTCTGTGCAAAAATCAGAGGAAAAAGCTAAGTGTGCAGGGTTTCGTTGGCTTTTTTTGGCAATATCATCCACCAGACAATTTAAACCAGGCTCAGGTTAAAAGCAGAATCCTTTGATTTGGGGTGGGAAGCTGATACACAGCTGTGGCCATGTCTGCTGCCAAAGGGTCGCTGTGTTTTGGTCTGGAGGGAGGCAATCCTACAAGAAGAGGACTTACACATGGACCTACTAAACAGAACCAGAGCTACAGGTATCCCCATAACTATCCAAGATTCTTGCTCTCTGTGCAGCAGCCACCCCAGCTTGTAATGAATTACCCAAAAGGGACAAACTTTTGCCTTTTTCTTCCCTTTACCATAGAGCTGCAGAAGAACTTGGGTAGGTGATTCTCAGGATGTGAACGTGCATCATCCCTGATGAGACTGGGAGGATGGAGCTAGAGGTGGAAGCAGCACAAACCCAAGGTACTAAGCTATGTCATGTTATCAAAACAATCCCTGTGCTCACTCCTCAGGCCAGATCACCTGGAGGCCAGCTGGATGAGGTTTGCTGCTGGGCTCCCCATTTAAGGTTTCCTGCAGCCTTTGTTGCTGCCATCCTTCTGGTTCTTCATCCTGCCCTTTCTCCCTCTGGAGGCTGAAGCTGTGACAGATGCACTTGTTGGCTGCATTCAGAGGCCACTTGTGCCAGCAGAAAGTCTCCTCTAGAGTTCAACAGATTTTGGGATAGACTCCTGCCAGCAGCTCGGCTGTGTTCTCCAGGACGGCCCCCGCCGTGCTGACCCACGTTCAGCCCTGTGCATTTCCCATCTGGGAAAATCCTGGGAACTCCCAGGGATTGCTTATCTCAGAGCACTCGTTTCTTCAAAACTGCTGAGGGCTGCAGTGGGCTCAGCTGCAGAGCTTCCCCATCCTTCATGCATCTCCTGGTTGCACCCCATGCCCAGGCACCTGTCTTTGAGGGAGGACGGAGGGGGCAGCCCAGGATCACTCACCCTGTGGGAGAGCAGATCCCATCAGAGACCAACAAGCCCCTAGCCAGCCCTGGCTCTCTCTCTGAATGAGAAAGTAGGGGGGGAGAAAAAAAAAATCAAAACTTTAAGGTATATGAACTGTGAAATTAAATCGAAATACTCAAATAAAGAATCACATAACAACACAAGCAAAGATGTTTACCAGGGCTTGAAGTTAAATACAGATTTTTTCATAAACCCTAACACCAAGCTCACGACAGTTCTCCGGAATGTTAAATATAATTTACAAGGGAAAAATGTGCCTTGCCGCCGTCAGTCGTCTCTGCGGCTTCCCTCGCCAGGGACCAGTCCAGGAGCAGAGGGAAATGTGCACCATGATGCCTAGCCCGGGGTTTCCCTATCCAGAGCAATCTGTGAGCAAGCAGCCCTTTCTCCATCCACAAAGCAGCCAGCAAACAGGAGCTAATTACTCTGGGCTGCAGCTCCAGCAAAAGGGCTGCCTGGACTGGGAGCATCGAGCTGGGCTGCTCCCAGCTGCCCCAGTATGGGGTCCCAGGCAGGCACCTTCATCGCCCATCTGGACTTCGTGGATCCTCTGCCGGAGCCGAAGGTTTCGGTCCAGGGGAAATTGTGGTCTCGCAGGATGCTTATTCCTTGACTATTGCCCTTCTCGCTCCCCTGGCGTATCTGACATTAACACCCCGAGCTGACAGCACAAAGGCGGCATCTGGATAGCATAGCCTGTGGCTCTGGAGTCACGGCTGGTGGACTTGTGGTGTATCCAGATATATTCATTAAAACACTAATCAAGCAGAAGCTCATTTGTGGAATTGTCTTTGAATGTAAAAGGGGGAAAAAAAAAGATGGTGGAACTACAAAGCCACTACAGTCCAGAAGTGCTCTTCCCATAAAAGACGTTGGCCAGTTAATGCCAGCCCCACTCCTGGATGTGCCAGGGCCTGTCAAAATGCCAGAGAGTGACAAACCAGGCATGGTGGTGGCAAGCTGGGGAAGAGGAGTTCCTCTGGCACCATGTGAGCTGCTCCCACACACCTACACACAGAGATGGGTCCGTGTGTGCGTCTACACGGGTGATCCTCTCCCGCAGTTGTGCTGGCATGTGGCAATTACCAGAGGAAGGAGTAGAAATGTGCAATATAACATCTCTACACAGTCACCTTCACTGTCATCCCCCCTGATGAGGTGAAAGGCTTTAACTCTTCCTTCTTGCAAACAAAACTCTGAGGCTTTGAGTTGCTCCCAAGAGTGAATGTCCTCCCTGCACGTGCGATCTTGGTGGGACTTTTGAGGTTTCTAAGTGCAAGAAGTGGTCCCTCTCGTGTTCTCTTGTCAGTAACAGCCACGATCTTCTGGGAGCAGAACCAGCACACACCAGTCTGTTCTCTTCATGATAGGGGATGATGCTTGCGTGGGGTCTGGACTCCAAACTTGGTCCCTTTTGTCCTGGACTAGTAGCTGATTTCAGTCTTTGGTCCTGGACCTAGAACAGACCCTTGTCTGAGGGAAGGGACATAGAGATGAATTGCTGGAGGTGAATATTTACCTTCAGAGGCATATCCCCCTCTAAAGTCAGGTTGTACCTGCTGCAATAGAGGACAGAACTTCAGGAGGGTCTGAGGGCTGCCTGGGAGTTGAGTGAGTAGCAAAGGGACCCTGGCAGCTGACGAGGATCAGCAGTGAGGTCCAGGGCTTGGGGGCAACACGACTTAATCAAGAAAAATCCAACCTCTGTGGAAAAACCCAAAAAGCCAAAATCCAAATCCCCCCAAGCCTTACAGGAGACAAAGTGCCCTCAAGACTAGCTCCCCACCAGCAACTTGCTTAGACAAGGAGATATATATGTGCTAAAACTAAACTAATTTTCAGCCTCTCAGAGGAAACAAAATGACTGTTGCTATCATGGTTTGGCGTGAAAGCTTGGGTCACGGGGGGACGGGAGACAATCCTTTGTTCCAGCAGTCCCAGGTGCATCATGTACTGGGCAGAACTTTAGCTTACAATTTGGGATTAAAGTAAATCCTAGTATTTTTCTGCATGCCTGCCCGCTCCCTGGCTCCCGGAGACTGCTGGGTAACTGCCTATTATCCCGTGGTTCCACTTCAGTGCCCTCCCCAATAAAACTTTTCATATCCTTATAAACGAACTAGATTGCCGTGTTATAAACATTTACACTGTGCTAACAGATCATCTCCGCACATCAGAATTGGCTAAATTCCCTTTTCCAGATGAATATATTGAAGGAGATTAGAGATATGATAGCTTTTCAGATTGCTGAACCCAGAGAAATTAGTTTAGTGAGCATTTACAGAGGCTAAATTGGAACCATTAAATAGTGGATTAAATTGATGGTACTTTCATTGTCTGTCCTTCGGTACTGCTGTAAAATCAATTAGCCGTCACTATTCCATTCTCCATATAGTGAGATTGTCAGCCTGGCTAGGAGCTGCAGAGCCTCACAGCAGTAGCAAGCAGTGTGAAAATACACCTATTAGGTGATGTGGCATGAAATAACATCATAGGGCAGAATGTCCCAGTGAGATTTATCCCAGCCTTATCTCTACTTTAACAGAGAGGGGACAGACAATAGACTCTGGTGACACTCTTATCCTCCGAACATGTGCACCGGGATGCTCTCTGGACTGACAATTATTACATCGCCTCTCGGCTGTCCTGCGGTTTTGCATTGGAAATCTCCGCTACGCTCCCCTCTTCAACTCGCAGTGCCCCATATTAAGAGCAGAGGATTTGAGGTTTGCATCTGATTTGAGGGGAACCTTCCCCTGCCCCCAAGTTTCTCCCACTCACTTTTATTGCAGCAGCTCCGGGTCCTGTTAGCTGGCTGATTTATTAGCCCTCTTTGTAGGAGCCAGGACACTTTGTGGGCAACTACATCAAAAGAAGGACAGTGCTGAAGGTGCTGGTGTTGCTGCAGCACTGTGTCTTCTCTGGTGCTCCCACTGCTTGTCTCTTGGACTGAGGGGTGACCTCATTAATTTTTATATATATGTGAAAGGTAGATGTCAGGAGGATGGAGCCAGGCTCTTCTCACTGTCATCTAATGATAGGACAAGGGGCAATGGGTGAGCGTGAGCTGGAACATAAGAGGTTCCATATCAGTATGAGAAGGAACCTCTTCACAGCAAGGGTGACAGAACATTGGAATGGGCTGCTCAGGGGGGTTGTGGAGTCTTCTTCTCTGGAGATGTTTAAAACCCACCTGGATGTGTTCCTGTGCTACTTGATCTGTGGTGGGGGGATTGGAGTAGATGATCTTTCGAGGTCCCTTCCAATCCCTAATGTTCTGTGATTCTGTGAACGTCTTCTGCACCCCAAGGCCAGCTTTGCCTCAGCCAAAGAAACTGAGGCACAGGCATGAGTATCCCACCACCTCCCTGAGAAATCAGGGGCACGACCTTGTCCAGAGTACTGCTGCTGAGGGCCATGCCAAGGACTTGTCACCTCTTTTCAGCTACTGTGGTTTGTTTTGATCTCTTTCTTACATAGGAGAAAAAAAAACCAGAAAAGGGTAAATAACTTGCTCCCAGGTCATGGAATGACTTGGGGCAGAGGACAGATTTTCATCCTCTACCACCAACTTCCCACCACTACTGTCCCAGGAAGAGAATGAAACCCTGGAGCTCTGCTTGCACCCAGTGCCTGCAGCTACTTCCTTATGAGGAAAATGGAAATATTCCCCAAATTTGTGCTATTAAACTCTTTTAAACTGTGAAATCAAAAACTGATGAGGAAAACAAGTCTCCCAAACAGAAGCTTTAACCTTTTGACCTTGCTCCTGCAGTTTTTCTTCCCCAAGGAGGGGAAGAGCTCTGGTCTGAAAAGCTACTGTCCCCATTGTCAGCCATGGGGTGAACTGGGGAAGATTTTCCATCCCAAGAGCTTTCCTTTCTGTTGAACACGGAAATGGAACCCCTACCCCATGTCCCATAAAACTGCATCCAGTTCCAATTTCTTGCATTGATGTGGCAAAGTTTTTAAATCCCTTGTCAACGTCCTAGGTATGCTTTAACAAGGAACCATCCGGAGCTGCTGGCCTTCATACTCAACATTTGCCAGGCTTGTGATATGGACATTGTCTTCTGCACCCAATGTTGTTCCTCTTTGCAAGAGCAAGATGGGGTCCATGTGTTCCTCTGTTTAGTTCTAGGCTCAGAAGATGTTCAAGTTTCCCTTATCCTGAGCAGGATGCAGGGCGAAGTGGTGGTTCCAATGCAGTTGGATCTTGTGAAGAACCCCTCTGCCTCACCCAAGCGATCCTCTTTTCTGGCTGAAGTGGATGCAGAAGAGCATCCCCATAGAGACCTGTAAAACACTGTGCACATTTGCTACTCCCCAAACCTCCATCTCCTGAGTTCCAAAAGATGTCCTTTCTGTGGAGACCACGCAGTAAATATGGGCTAATGCTCGGGCATGTTCTCAGC
This sequence comes from Phoeniculus purpureus, assembly GCA_028565055.1. Classification (NCBI taxonomy): domain Eukaryota; kingdom Metazoa; phylum Chordata; class Aves; order Bucerotiformes; family Phoeniculidae; genus Phoeniculus; species Phoeniculus purpureus. The sequence goes on from JAOXOE010028585.1 coordinate 7,865, forward strand.
TCATGGAAGTGGAGGGAGATGTGGAGGGTCACAGGTGATGTCAGCCCAACACCTTTGTCCCGGATTTGGCCATGTTTACACAGATACCCTCCACTACTCCCCTAACCAGGTCTTTCTCTCCTCCAGCCCAGGCAGCAATCAGCACTTTGTTATCACTGGAATCTCATTGCTAATTGAGGTCTGAGAGCCTTTATTTCCTGGACATCTCATGCATGGTGAGGGCACCACCTTTCACAAATAAATCATGTCATCATCTGTTTGGCATCGCTCCCCTCTGCAGAGAGGGCTGGGGGGGGTCACAATAAAAATACTTTTTCCTCAAAACCATCCCTAGGACTTCCTCCCTGCCACTAATAGCCCTCCACTTAGCCAACTAACTTGGGGTTTCAGGGACGTCTCTGCAGACAGACCCTCCATGCTGTGCCCCCACTGTCATTCCTGGAGTGAGTTTGTTGAGCTGTGGGGAGCTGGGTGACATAACAGCAATCTTCCTATCTGCATCCATCTGTAACCAGCATAACCTTTCAAACGCACTTCTGCTCTTTCACCTCTTCTTGGGACTCCTGCAGCTCTCCAACTTTTCAGGGATGTCTGTCTGCAGCTGCTCTGGAGACAGATTTAGAGAGTGCAGCTCAGTTTCAGGATGATGCAACATGTTCTGGTGCAAATCACGTCTCCATCTTTTCGTAGCCCACAGTTCCCTCCCAGGGAAGGAAGAACTGATGTGACCTTGAGAAAGTCACCCTGCCCAGCTCAGCCTCAGGGTCCTGTCTACTGTGACTCAGATCCAGTCCATCAGAGAAAGTTCTCTCCTGTGTGGAAATAATTTCCTTTTCTTCTCTTTGAAATTAAGTCTTTGCTTCTCCTGCTTCCTTTACTGCATGTGACATCGTCTAAGACACTGTCTTAGTTCACATTATTTCTTATCTACCTTAAATTTTCCACCCTGTGGCTTCATCACTCCCTTGTGTCCTCCTATCCCGGATGCATCACTGTCCTACTTGAGCCTTGCCCGTGATGCTCGCTCTAACATGCAAAGCAGGCACAGCAGAGCAACAACTACCTTAGAAAAGTGCAGCTTGCAAATAGTAAAGTTGCTCAACCTGGGGACCCCAGTCCTTGATGGCTCGCTGTGGGTCCCACAGCAGATTGCAGCAGGTCACATCTCACTGATGAGTTCACCCCTTGTTGCTGATGGAGGGTGCCGCCCCTCAGTCAACAGGGATCTTCGGCAGTCAGCCTGCAAGATAGATCTAACTGCTTCTGCCATTGCCCCATTTATCTTCATTTCCATTTTTGCGTTGATGGGTATCATACACCACAAAGAGCCAGCCCAGCCGTGAAATGACACCGAACTGGCAACCTCATAATTATCCGGGCTCACGTATCAATTCTCTTCAATCCTTTTGTGACACTCCATTGCTTCCTCATAACTTCCTCATCTGACAGATCAGCACTGTGCACCCGAACCGCCTGACAGCCCCCGGGTAATAGCCTCAGGGACAAAGTTAGCCCTGGCAGAAGTGGGCAAAGAAGCTTGTTGGCTTCAGCGAGAGTTTTGCTCACTTTGAGCCAAGCCTGAATGTTGCCCAGCCTCTCTTCCATGCACACAAAGTCCTCAGGTCTTTTATGGAGATAAAGGTCTCCTGAGGCAGGACAGGGTTGGTGCTAGCATGATGCACACCAGCAAGTTGGTTAAGTTCAGAAAGCCTGAGCACTACCCTCTGCGCCCACGTCCACTACATGAGGTCCTTGCACAGAGCGTAAAGGAAAAGAGGAGTGCAAAGGCTGCTCCGGGCTGGAGCAGCACCCAGACCTTAACCCAAGGCATGGCTGGGAGCTGCTGCAGGTCCGTGTGTTTTCATGCTCTTAACACTGGATAAAAGCCAGCAACTGGTGCATTTATAGCTGCCTGCTCTGCCTGCAAGAGGGCTAGGGGATCTGTGCCATCCCACTCAAACAAACTGCGATGCTCAGTAGCAAACCTCTACCCAAAAATCTCTTGGAGATGCTCCCAGTCCTCTGCACCCAAGCAAAATGCAACCCATGGACAGGTACCTTCCAGGAGCTGGCAGAGAAGGGATGCTGGGCAGAAAACTAGCAGCAAAGCCTGGTATTGCTGCTGCTACTTGCATCCCAGGGCCAGGCAGGTGGGGAAGCCTTGCTGGCCTCCCCGGTGCTGGCAGAGCCATGCACTCAAGCTGGGTGGTGGGTGTTGAGCTGCCTGAGCCCCTGCTGCTTGAGGCAACTGCCTTCCTCACCCGTGTCCTGGGCCCCTTCTGCCTGTCAGATAGGCACAGCATGTGTCCTGCTGAGGGGAGGGGGCCAAATCCTGCTGTTGGAGGGGAAGAGGGAGGCTTGTGAGGGGCTGGGCTCAGGCGGGTGCAGGGCTGCCAAAGTCAGGGAGCGCCTCACCACTGGTTTTTAATTTGCCTTGGATTGTGGCCATTATCATTAGAATAATCTCAAGCAGGTGATAGGCAGGAGTAAATTAATTCTGAATAAAAGTGTTTGGGAGTGGGTGCCAGGGAAGAGCAGGGGCACTGGGTACTACTGCCTCTGTGGGTCGGTCGGAGAGGACATTTGCTGACAAAGTGGGCTCGGACTTGCCCTGGAAGGCGAGTGTTCCCCTTCCGATGCTACATTTGTTTCTGCTAGAGATCCTCAGAGCGGAAAGGCACAAGGCAGTGTTTAACAAGAGATGCAGGAGGTGGTGGGAGCCGGGTTATTTACACAATTTTGTTTTTAATTCACCTTGTCCGCTGGAATCATGTGCATGAAAACAATTGAAAATAAATTATCTCCCATCTCCAGAAAGAACCTTTCACTGTTTTTCCTGGAGCCACCCGGACACACGAACAATTAATCCTCGACTCCAGACCCGAGTGACTCAACCAATAAAACAGCTGTCAGCTGCCGGTCCTGGGGAGGTGCTGCCTAATATCCCAGGAGAGGATAATTATTCTTATCTGATTTGGCTCTGGAATGAAATCATAAAAAGCCTCGTCCCATTCTGTAAATTCAGTTCTTCTTAGCAGGTTAAGCAGAGCCCAAATGACTAACATTTCTGTCAGCACTGGCTCTGGCTAAGGGCTAATATACCATGAAGAATAACCCAATAATAAATCTTATTACAGGGAAGGAAGGGGTGGGGGGAAGAGAGAGAGCATGCAAGAGTATGAAACCTCAGAGGCGACCTAGGAGGGTGCAAGGCAATTTCAGTGGCTGACAAAAGTGGTGTCAGATTGCCTTTCAGAGGGAAATTTCTCAGCCATTGTATTAGAAATTCCCCAGAATATTGACCCAAATCTGGATGTTTTGGGTAGAAGCGTTTCTGGAGCAAGATACTGATTTTCTTCTTCTTTGGGTGTTTTTCTTTGCTGCAAGTGATACCTCTTGGAGTGCAGTGAACAGATGATGTAAAGATACCCCCACCACCATGCCTGGACTTGAAGCCATGGCAGTGATTTGGGAACATTGGCCAGCCCCCCCAGAAAACTTTAGTGCTCTCTGGCACAGAAAAACCTGCTGGAGCCCAAAGGTGGAAAAAAGAGTTCTTCAAGATGCATCTCTATGTCTTTGGGTAGATCCAGATCCCTTGATATTTCCTGTTCCTGGGATGTCTCCAGCACACCCAATCCAAGCTTGTCAAACCCATCCCTGTGCCCTGCCGTGCCCCAGTGCAAGACCAGGGCTGAGTCACACAATGTCTTGTGACGGCAAAGAAGCTGAACTGGATGAGTGCTTCAAACACAGAGATTTGTGCCTCTCCCTTGGATGGACCAAGGCTCAGACACTGAAGTCAATGTCTGGGAAGAATCTGCTCTTTGGAAATGGTGAGCTCTCCTTCATCACAGCAAGATTTATTGCCTGGGTGGAAAGTGTTTTGCTGGGGGGATGGGGCATGGTGTTGAGTTTAAAGTTCAGGATGACCTTTGCTGGTGCCTTTCATACCACTGATCAAGAGGCTCCTGGAAATAATGACTGTGCAACTCAATCTGATGTCCCTGGGTCTGTGTTTCCACTGCCCTCCTGGCAGGCATTTTCCCAGGTTGGGTGCCATCTGAGGCACTGCATGGCAGGACCCCAGTAGGTTGTGGGGATGGCTTGAGCTCGAGTCTGAGGGGCACTCAAGTTTGGGAAACCACTGAGAGGTCTGCAGAAGAGTAGCTTTGCAGAAGATTGATGGCAGGACTCTGATGCCACCAAAGCGTTTCTCCAGCGCCTGGGAAGGACGTTAAGGAAGAGCAGGGACCTGTTGGCCAGGATGGGCTGTAGAGGAGCCTCAGACCTCAGCTGGGAAACAGCCACACAGATCATCTGCACTTTTGCCTTTGTGTTGTTGCTCCTTCTAAAGGAACCAGCAGTGCCTGGACATTTAGGGAACTGCAGGGATAGGGACAAAGAGCTGGGGAGCGGGAATATTAGTGTTAAGGAGATGCCCCCAATGCCAGTGACTTGGAGCCTTTCTCAGCTTTCCAGGGCTCCTGAGGCTGTTATGCATGACATTGCCACTGCAAACCACGCCACTGTCCCTTGCTTCGCTGGAGGGGCAGCCAGACACCACTTCAAGGAGACACAAAACTAGGGCTGGGGGTACTGGTGGGTCAGTGTTGCTGTCTCTGGGCTGAGGAGGAGAAGCAAGGACGAGCACTAGAGTGCCACCACATTGGGGAGGGTGACGTGTGCTCAAGGCAAGAGGAGCTGCAGTGAAGGCTTCTCATGAACCAGCACAACCCAGATTGTGCTGGGGCATTCCAGCAAGGAGCAGGATAGAAGTGCTGATGGACAGAGGGTGTGTAGAGCAAGGAGGACAGAGCCCACAGGCATCACTCAGATGCAAGGTCATCTTCCATCCCTCCTAGGCAGAGACATCAGCCTTTATGGCTCTTTTTTGGAGCTGCCTGCAGGCACTGCGCTGAGAGCAGCAGTGCAGCAAAAGGCAATACAAATACCACACATCGCCACTTGCGCCTCCGAGTCAGGCAAACCAAATCTCTAAAAAGGTGGGCTAATATTTGCTAAGAAAGGCTCTTCCAGGCCTGGCTCAGGCTCAGGTCGATTGCTGAATTGTTCATATAATCTGGAAAAGCAAGGCCTGGGATCTGGATTTCTTTAAAAGAGAGATTTATCTGTTTGTGAAAGACTGTCAGAAAGGGCTATAATAGCTCAGAAATTGAAATAAATCTAGAATGGAAACACTCCAGATTATACAATTTTCTTGAAATCACATTTTCTTTACTACAGTTAGATTATACTGCACTAATAAAGATTTATACATTTAATTTTCATCCTTAAAAACCCTTCAAAATTCTGGTTTTGGAATAAGTTTGATTTATGCCTCATTGTGCTTCCCAGTGATCGCATCTCCATCTGGTGGAGTGAAGGACTGGTCAGACTGACCAGCACAGACCAGCTAAAAGCCACGTGGCAACAACAGTTTCTGTCAGAGGCAAGTTTTATTGTTTGCTGTATGAACATCTAAAGAGAGACAACTGGTGATACCACCTTGGGACAATAAATTAAGCTGGAAAAAAACAAAAGACCAGTGAAGACTGACCACATTGGGGATCCAGTCGCCATCAGAGGGAAGCAGAGAGTGGTCCAGTAGTGCTGATAAAATGAAAGATTCCTTGGAAACAGGGGTGTCTATGATAAGAAAGGTTCAGGAGTGGGCTCAGGCGGTCCAAAGGCAACTATGAGTTGGAGGGAGAAAGTGAGCAAAGATGGGGAAAGCTCAGTGAGCTCTGCTGAGGTGGGAATGGCCAGTCTGGATGTGCAGTTCAAGACAAAGAAACGAGGTCAGAGGAAGTGATGGATCGACAGGAGTCGCACGGGCAGCAGGGCAACAAAACTGCCTCTCCTGCGATGAGCAATGCAAGGCAGATACCTTTCTCGACTGAATACCTGACTTGATGATCCAGTGTAGCTGGCACTTGGAGGGGTATTCCACCTTCTCTCCGCAAAGGCAGACATTCATGTGTGCCTTGATTAAATTTACCCATGAGAGACCCTGGTCTTGCGTAGCTTTGAAAGCATTCAGACCTGACTACCTTATTAAGTCCAATGCTCATTTTTAAGCCACTGTCTGTAGAAGACATCATGCTCCAAACTGTACCTGGCTTAGCTTTGATCTCAGATGCCTGCTTACCACAAAAGCCTGTGAAGGCAGTACAGCGACTTCCTCCAATAAAAAAATAATAAGAGCTGAGAGATCTCTGGCCGAGGGAAGCAATCAGTCAGTGATAGTGAAAGATCCATCATCAAAGTACGAGGCAAGGAGCGGACAGACTTCTAAATCAGCCCAACATTTTAAACATCCCTTTTGTAATTGACAATTTTGTAATATTTATTCACAACAGATCTGATTGCTGGATTCCCACTGGCTCCCCTCAGGAGGGTTTGCGTGAAATCAGTTTGAAATGGTGTGTCAATTTTTTTCTGAAGTCACCATCTGGCTGATAGACTTGAGTCTGTTCTAATACACTGACCCAGTGAATCGCTGCTAAACAATTCCCAGGGGTCTCCACTCCTCTCGCAGGCAATCCGGGAGAGCGCGGGCGAGACAGGCGTGTTTTAATGCGTTATGTTGAAGGATTGTAAAAGAATTTGACTGATGTAAAGAAACAGGAATCTTGGGATGGTCTCATTCACTCGCGTGCCCTTGTGTTGGTTTCAAAAGTGAGGGGAGGGTCAGGAGCAGAATTAATGACCTGAAACTACCTGAAATGGTGCTAGGGTGAGGGGAAACCCCAACGAATAAAAACCCACCAAAATCCCCTCTCCCTGAGCAGCAAGAACCCAAATATTTGATAGCAGCAACACCCACAGCCCAGACGGCAGAAGTAAACGTTGGATCAAGTGCACTGCACATCCAGCGCGAGGATGCGACAGCGGGCAGATGACGCTGGAGCCCTGCAAAATCAGCCCCATTCCGAATCACCAGAAATCCCTGGGATGAAATGCGGTCAAACCATCCGTGCTTAAAAATAGATGGGTTTAACTTCCAGTGTGAAATGAGGCCTCAGAGTACAGGTTTTGCGTGTTCCCCTACCTACCAGCGACGAGTTCGTGCGGCACATGTTGATAATTAGATGCTTTCTCTCATCGTCCCTCTGCAAAGTATCGCTGCCACCCTCGTGAATTATGTTTTCTACGATGCAAAAGACTCTTTGTCATTGTGTTGCCCGGCCCCAGAGCATGTGCACACGCTGCCATCAAGGCTGCAGCATCGCTTCTGTGCCTATACACGTGTGCGTACATATCCACACACGCACATAAGCTTGGCATAATTCTGGGATGACTAATTTTTTTGACAGGCAAGTAAATCATCGTTATAGCATTTGTTTTTTTCCATTACCATCAATCAGTATTGTATGTGTGATCAAGTAGAATTTGTCTTTGGCTGCTTAAAATTTTCGTGATCGTTTTTCAAGGCTAAATATCATCTCTAGATAAATAACTGTTACTGTAATAATGTGCATGCTAAAGAGCTGATCCAAACCCCGCTGAAATCACATGAAGGGTATTGGCTCAATGGACATTGATTTACGTCCTAAAGGATCATTTGTTTCTCAATAGAACCCCAGTAAGAGACTGAACGTGGAGAATGTTTTATAGGGTTTGATTAATTCCCCCTTCTGTCAATGGAGTAAGGCTGCAGCACAGAATCACACAATCTCAGAACATTAGGGTTTGGAAGGGACCTCGAAAGATCATCTAGTCCACTCCCCCCGCCACAGCAGGATCACCTTGATCAAGTAGCACAGGAACATGTCCAGGTGGGTTTTAAATGTCTCCAGTGAAGGAGACTCCACAACACCTCTGGCCAGCCCCTTCCAGTGCCCTGTCACCCTCACCATGAAGAAGTTCCTTCTCACATCAATGTGGAACCTCCTATGTTCCAGCTTACACACATTGCCCCTTTCCTATCATTAGATGACACAGAGAAGACCCTGGCTCCATCCTACTGACACCCACCCCCCCGACACACCATTAATGAGGTCACCCCTCAGTCTCCTTTTCTCCAAGCTCAAGAGACCCAG
>JAOXOE010028586.1:0-15905 GCA_028565055.1 Phoeniculus purpureus
TGATCTTACCGGGCACAGAGGTGAGACTGACCGGTCTGTAGTTCCCTGGCTCCTCCTTCCTACCCTTTTTGAAAATAAGAGTTATGTTTCCCCTTTCCCAGTCAGTGGGGACTTCGCCAGACTGCCATGACTTTGGGAATATCATAGAGAGGGGTTTAGCAACCTCATCTGCCAGTTCTCTCAGTACCAACACAGCCCAGGCCTCCTTAAAAAAACCACACCAGTAAAAATTCTGTCGCATCAAGCCCTCTCCAGAAGGCAGGATCCAGGAGCTTATCCACAACAAAGAAAGGTTTCACAAATCGACAAATCCAGTCTGTAAGGGGAGAGGCTTCTTTTTCCACCTGGTCACAGCTGCCTGTTCTCATTCCCCTCCTTCCACTGGCATTCAGGGACAAGCAGCAGGATTAAGACAGTCTTTCTCCACACTGCCTTTTATTCTTCTCTCCTTGCAGAAGCAGTTTTCAGCCCCAGCAGTTTCCTGATCCACTTGGCTGCTCAACAGCACAAACCTGAGTGGCAGCAGAGGGAAGGGAGCTGGTACTAGCAACGCTTCTCTCCACAGCAGCATGAGTTCAAATGTCTCACCATCACCAAGAAGCAGGACCATGGGAAGAAACTGTATAGATATCTCAGAGTCAGGGTGCTTTACTTTCCCTAAACACTAGCGATCTGTTCTTGTGGGGTCTGAACACCACCAGAGGCTCTGGTGTAACCAGCACAGCCGTCCAGCCACATCTCTACCATACAAGGAAGGAAAAACCTAAAATAATGAGGTTCTGGCTTTAAAACCTTTTAAAGGTTGATGTATAAACCAAAGTTCACTGCATTACTTCTGCTAAACAAACATCACACTATGGTGGCTTGAAATTTTCTGCAGTAAACTGCCAACCCCTTCAAGCATCTCTACAATTAAAAAGCTGTGTTAGGCCCCTCCAGCACCTGAAAAACTTCCTGAGCTAAAGACAATTCATTGATGATTACTCCAGCACATATCCACAGCTCCTTAAAAAGAGGTTTACACGAAGCTCAAACTACTTTGTGTTCTCCGTGGGCTGGAGTACAGTTGCTCTGAGGACAGGCTGACAGAGCTGGGGCTGTTCAGCCTAGGGAAGAGAGGACTCCAGGGAGACCTCAGAGCTGCCTTCCAGGACCTGAAGGGAACCTCCAGGAAGGCTGCAGAGGGACTTTTCTGAAGCCAATCCAGCGACGACAAGGGGAAATTGTTTGAAAGTAAGGAAGAGGTTCAGACTAGATCTGAGGAAGAAGTTCTTTAGTGGGAGTGTGGAGAGACTCTGGCATTGATTGCCTGGACAGGCTGTGACTGCTCCCTCCCTGAAGGTGTTCAAGGCCAGGCTGGATGAGGCCCTGAGCAATCAAGTCTGGTTGAGAGGCATCGCTGCTCACGGCAGGGGGTTGGAGTAGATGAGCTCTAAGGTCCCTTCCTACCTGAGCCAGTCTGTAATTCTCTAAATATGAGACTCAATCCCCTAAAATTGAACTGAAGGACCAACCTTCTTCACAACTGCCTTTATCTCCTTGTTTTGCTGAGCAAAGCGAACTGTTCAGACACGGCAGAGCTCACGCACACCCGAACGCTGAGGCTGCACTGGAAACATCTGACTACAAACGCTGAAAAGTAGTTTCTGGAAAAAAAAAAACCCAACCCCAATGCAAAAGAACTGCTCATCAGGATTAGTGGGAGGAGCTGGTCCTAACTTCAGCAAAACCCAAGTCTTTCAAGCAGCTTTTGTTCCATTACCGTGTCCCTGGCACATACAGCAAATCCACAACCTCCAGTTACGAGTTTTATGACGAAACTGAGTTTTTCCTCCTCCCAAGTGCTACATAATCAACGTCCCTTGGTTTATTATTCACCACCACTCAGCTGTGGATTACGCCGTGACGTTTTTTAACTCTGACTTTAAAGCTTTGGAGATCCTCCCTCAGCTTCCTGTCAAATACTGGACAATAATCTGATTTCCCTGCAAATCTGCATTAAAATTCCAAAGACCAGAGTTCTGCCCTCTGCTGTAGCCATCTTTAGAAGAGCAAACAGGAGGAGAGGGAGAACACAGCTCACAGCTCTAGCAGAGATTGTTGTTATATGAGCCACAGCGGGGCAGACACTCAGGACTAATAAGAATTACTAGGAAAAGAACAAACTACTCTGTATGAAAGACAACAGATCACCTCACACGCACGAGAGACAGGTATCTGACTAATAAGAAGGTCTCTTTCACACACAGAGCTGCTTCTTGGAGCAGGAATGAACTGCCCATGGAGGTGGCGGAGTCCCCATCCCTAGAGGTATTTAAGGACAGACTGGACGCAGCCCTTAGTGCCCTGGTCTGGCTGACTGTGCTGATGTTAGGTCATGGGCTGGACTTGATGATCTTAGAGGTCTTTTCCAGTCTCAATAATTCTGTGATTATCTCTGGTCTCCCATTTACAGACAAGCGTGAGACAAATTCTTCCCCAGTGAGGTGCTAGAACTAATTGAGGTCATGATTCCTCACCGAAGCCTTTAAAGGAGAAAACATCACTAACTCCTCCCTCATTTACAAACCTGCTACACCGGGAGTTGGTGGGAGCTCACCTGAGTAACTCAATCCAGGGGATCTGATCTTTCGATTGGTTCACTGGGCTGTGTTTCGTACTCTGGTTTTGAGACCAGTTATACAATTACCATTCGAAAGCCGGGCACAATAGCAGCATTAGTGAGACTGACTTGATCTGTGTCAACAGGTGCCAGCAAACTGTCTGCCAACTCCAGCCAACTCTACATCCAAAGCCATTACACGAGTTGGCAGCTCCCCAAACTGAAAAGATGTTTTAACCCCATGAAGCCTGAGTACAACTGTAGTAAACGTGCAACAAAGCTGCTCCTCGAGTATTTACGATAGGACAGTTTGAGAGGCGAGCTCCTTCTGTGTCCAGAGCACCACATTCGAGGCTCTCTGGGAAGTCAGAAAGAAGAAATTTAAGCCACACAAACTCATTTCTAGGGTCCTTGGGTTTAAGTCTCTACTGAGGTCTACTATTAATACTGTGAAGTTACAAGGAGAGTGTTAAATACATTAAGAGACCCCTATGAGAGGGAGATCAGCTCTGAAAACAGCAAATATGATGCACTATAGACCCTCAGAATTTGACTTGAAAGAGACCTTAGTCCCAGGTACTTTTCCACTTATTTTCCCAATGACAAAGAAAGAAGGGAATAGGTGGTATGGACCTGTGGTAGGTGGAGTAGGCTCTGCTGTTACTAGCACTGTTATCACCTCATTACTCAGAATAAGAAATAGCTCCAGGAATACTTAGCAACACAATCAACCACAGCTCACTCACAGCACAAGCTGTGGAAGGTCCAAGCTCAGGATGATCCTCTGCTCTGCCACCACACACCTACCCCATGCTACTGCTGTAGGATGGAGCTCACCATCCACCTAAGCACTGCTAAAACCCTCTGGTTTCTTTACTACTGAGGTAAAACCAGAGCAACTTAAAGGCAAATACTCCCTGCAGCCATTCCAACAGCCACACACCCATCTCTTAGGATAACACCACTACAAGAACTGAAATTATTCTTATCAACCCCACTCTAGAAAATTAACATTTCTTTCCTTAAAGATTCAGGTGTCTGAACAAACTTAGCTCTTCTCTCCAACCTCCTTCAGCTGCAGCACAAGCACACTAGAGATGTTGAAACCTAACAGCTGGAACACTGTCCTCCTATCGATCAGCAACCCTTCAATTCACAATCACTGTCCTAACATCCTGGTGGCACTTTCCTTAGTGAAAGGGGAAGCTCCACAGGGCCTTTTGTCATCTGAAGGACTTAGGAAACAGCTGGACACAACTCCAGCACTTGAAACAGCAAAGACTCCATAAGACAGACAGAACAACCTTCCACACTTTAGACCATCACTGAAGGAGCTTATTTTCCACACCTAAAAATCACAGGATGGTTCAGGTTGGAAAAGCCTTTCAAGCTTATTGAGTCCCACCCTGAACTCAGCTGTCCCAAAACCCTGTGCCTGAGGCTCCAGATCTCCACAACTGTGAAACACAGCGAAGGATAGCGATTCAACCCCTTCCCCGAGCAGCCTGTTCTAAGGCCTCACTTGTTCCTTGAGACCAACCTCCACCTCTCTCCACCCTCCTTTTCAGGCAGTTGCAGACAGCAGTAAGGTCTCCTGTCAGCCTCCTTTTCTCTGGACTAACAAGCCCCAGCTCCCTCAGCCACTTCTCATAAAATTTGTTCTCCAGACCCTTCCCCAGCCCTGTTGCCCTTCTCTGGACCCACTCCAGCAGCTCAACATCTTTCCTGCATTGCGATGCCCACAAGTCACTCCAGTACCAAAGGTGTGGCCTCAATCACTTCACGCTTCAGTTGCTGAAACATTTTTGCGTCTGCTAACTCTCCTCAACATCTAATTGGGGAAGATGTCAACAGCTACAACTCTGTGCTACAGGCAGGTGCCACCTCTTTGATCTCCTTAGTAATTTCCAACCTTTCACTGAACCGGATCCCAGTTCCGGTCTCCTCTACACAATGACCTTTTTCTATCATTAGAACATCCTCTAAGCATCTGCTGTACTTTTCCAAACCCTTCCAATGAGCCTTTCCTACTTTTAGAAACCCTTCCTGATGAGTCTTTCCTACTGCAGGCCATTACTGATGACGTCTTTAGCTTTTGCCACACATTTGGTCACTATTGAGAAGTCCAGGGGTCACAGATCATGTTCTTACACAGTATGAAGATAAATAATAATGTAAAACCAGCCAAACACCCTTCTGCCTATGGAGTAGAACTCTGATTCTATAGAATCTTGGGGTAGCTTGTTACACACGATGCCTGTGGTAGTGATGGGAAGAGAATGAAGGTTAGATCATTAATTATGTGCTTCCAGGGGTAGGTTGGCTTATCTAACCATTACGTAATTCTGCAATCAAAGTTGTTAACTGCTGGCAACAGCCCCTCACGTCAGAAACAAAAGGGATTAGAATGTAAAAACCAAAATCCAGCGCAACAGCCACCCTACCTTCGTCTCCTTCTGGCGCGTAGGAAGCCGTAATGATGTCGATGTCAGCACAGTTCATCACAATTTGGTTGGTTGCCTGCTTCACCTGGAAGAGAGAGAGTTGTGAGCATCAGGAAGGATTCTGTGGTTCTGTGAAGGCAGGTTTAGATGGGACACAAGAAGGACATCTTTTATGATGGGGGTGGCGAGACTCTGGAACAGATTTCCCAGAGAAGTTGTGGATGCTTTACCACTTAAAGTGCTCAAGGTCACATTGGACAGGTCTTTTAGCACCATGATCTAGTGAAAGATGTCCCTGTCCATGGCAGGAAGTTGGACTAGATAATCTTTAAGGTTTCTTCCAATGCAAACCATTCCATAAATATTCACAGAAACACTCTGGCTGGAAAAGACCTCTGGGATCATCGAGTCCAACCAGCTACCCTATCTTACAAGTTCACCCCTAAACCACATCCCGCAACCCCTCATCCAAACAATCTTTAAACACATCCAGGGATGGCAACTCAACCACCTCTCTGGGCAGCCCATTCCAGTGCCTGACCACCCTTGCTGTGAAAAAAATTCTTCCTAATATCAAGTCTAAACCTACCCTGTTGTAACTTGAACCCATTCCCTCTTGTTCTATCACTAATTGCTCGTGAGACGAGACCAGCACCAACCTCTCCACAACGTCCTTCCAGGTAGTTGTAGAGAGTGATGAGGTCTCCTCTCAGGCTCCTCTTCTTCAAACTAAACAGCCCCAGCTCTTTCAATCTGTCCTCATAAACTCTGTTCTCCATGTCCAGCTTAGCTGCCCTCCTCTGCACCTGCTCCAGCACCTCCACATCTCTCTTGTGTTGAGGTGTCCCAAACTGGACACAATACTCAAGATGTGGACTCACCAGTGCTGAATACAGGTGGACAATAACCTCCCTTCTCCTGCTGGCCATACTATTTCTAATACAAGCCAGTATGCCATTGGCCTTCCTGGGCACACTGCTGCTTCATATTAACTTTCCTATCAATTAGAATCCCCCAGGTTCCTCTCCGCCAGACAGCTCTCCAGCCGCACCTCCCCAAGCCCCTAGCGTCCTTCCATACTGAGCAAGAAATTATGTTCCCTACTCCTCCTGAGCCCCCTCAGGTAGGTGGTCCCACCTCCCTTTCACCTAAAACCAAGTGTTTGAAATACAGTTTACTGTTTAAAAGTAAAGGGAAAAGCTACTCCAGTGGCAGCTCTCATTTGTTCTGGAACATGCAGACTTGAATCCCGTTCAAGCCATCCAGGCCTACTTATCAGCGCTGTGAATTATTTAAGGGAACGAACCGCCTGTTAAAAATTGGTATGAAAGCTTGACAATAGAGCCCTTGTACACGTCTGAGAATCCAAGACCAATAAAAACAGCCTAAGCGTCTCTAAGCTCCCCTTCAGAGATGACCAACGGGAGACTATAGCAAGGAAAAGCAGCCAAACAGCTTTTAAACACAAACCTACATCTTCAGGAGGTGACCAGCCACACAACCTGCGGTACCATGTTCTAAAAGGCCAACATGAAGAAGCTCTTAGGTTCAAAACATCTGCCAAGAAATTGGCCTTTACATCTTCCTGAAAGGCCTCCTTCTGCCAGCTCTTGGCTCCACATGCTTGTGCTTTATTTCACAAGTAGCCAGCTCCCAGCGTTGTAATAAACCATCTCGCTGTGCCAGCTTTCTGTTTGGATGCAAGAGCTTGAATGCAGAGGAATTCAAATTAAATATCAATTAATTACAAAGCGGTAAAATATTTGGGAATTAAACTAGGAATTATTTAGAAACTTATGGCTGAAAACCACTAGAATCATCATGCTGGAATGGAGCTGGAAGGCCTGTTGGTCCAGGATGCTGTTTCTAGCAGCGGGCACTGCTGGTTCTTTCAAGAAAGGAGAAAGAATTTCTGTAACAGCCAACTGCAATTTAACAAACACACAAGGAACTACTTCCTACCCCAGAGTTCCTGAAAGTATGAACACTTGTGTCCCTTCCTTGGTTTTGCCCTGTTAGAACCTCAAAATATCCTGTTAGCTCCTGAACTCATCACTCAAAGCTCCATGTTCCGATGCTGCTGAAACCAACTGGACCTCTTTGACGGAAACTGCTTCACAGAACCACAGAATCTCTTTGGCTGGAAGAGACCTTTAAAATCATAGAATCATGATGGTTGGAAGGGATCTCTGGATATTATCTAGTCTAACCTGATAGAGCAGGATCCGCTACAGCAGGTCCCACAGCAACAGCCCAGGTGAGTCTGGGATGTCTCCAGAGCAGGAGACCGCAGCCTGGGACAGGGCTCTGGGACCCCTTGCCGTGAGAAAAGATCAAGTCCAACCACGACCCAAGAGCTCCTTCACCTCATGACAGCGCTCCGCATACAATGTTCCAGCTGAAGCAGACACTTCTCACTCTGCCGTACTGGAACCAGTATCATAGAATCATAGACTGACTGCAGCTGGAAAACCCTCTGAGCTCATCCAGCCCAGATGGATGGGCTAGCATCAGGACCTAGCATCACCCCTTTGGCCTGATCAGGACAATAAGGGCCACAGCCAGGCTGTCCTCCAACACCTCCAGGGACAGGGACTCCACCACTGCCCTGGACAGTCTGTTCCAGGCTCTGATTACCCTTTCTGAGAGGAGGGGCTTCCTAACATCTAACCTAACCCTCCCCTGGCAGCTCCAAGCCCTGCCCTCTTGTCCTAGTGCTGGTTACCTGGGAGAAGACCCTGACCGCCACCTGACTGCAATCTCCCTTCAGGGATTTGTAGAGAGGGAGAAAATCCTCCCTGGGTCTCCTCTTCTCCACATGAGCACATGGAGGCAGATGCTTGGTCCTGACCTGCTCTACCCAGGCTCTTCACAGGAATGGCTCCTTAGTCACTGTGTACATAAAAACTGAACTCCAGTCTAGTCAGTGATAAGAGAGGCTTAAGAAATGCAACCACGTAATTTAACCAGTTCATCACGATGGTCCATCCAGTCTAATAATCTGTGAAGCAAAGGGCTACTACCAGATAATCCCATTCCAAACTCCCACAGTGGGCAGGTTTACACAAGACAAACCCAACTCAGAAGTTTCTTGCTAACCTCAGCCACCAACCTTCCTTGTGAAGCAGATGTCTATGGCCCATTCCTTTACAGAATAATTTCTATAATCAGAGGTTCTCCTCCCCCTCTACTCTGCCCTGCTGAGACCACATCTGGAATCTTGCATCCAGTTCTGGGCCCTTCAGTTCCAGAAGAACACAGAGCTGCTGGGGAGAGTCCAGTGCAGACCCACAAAGATGATGTTTTGGGGAGGCTGGTGTTTGGGTCTCTTTAGCTTGGAGAAAAGGAGACTGAGGGGTGACCTCATTAATGTTTATAAATGTGTGAAGGGTGGGCGTCAGGACAATGGAGTCAGGCTCTGCTTAGTGGCATCCAATGATAGGACAAGGGGCAATGGGTGTGAGCTGGAACATAGGAGGTTCCACATAAATATGAGAAGGACTTTCTTCTTAGTGAGGGTGACAGAGCACTGGAAGAGGCTGCCCAGGGGGGTTGTGGAGTCTTTCTCCGGAGATGTTTAAAACCCATCTGGATATGTTCCTGTGAGACTGGATCTAGTGGATCCTGCTGTGGCAGCAGGGATTGGACTGGATGATCTTTCAAGGTCCTTTCCAATCCCTAATGTTCTGTGATCCTGTGATTATCTTACTATAAATTACCCTTTAGGGTAATAAAACCAGAACAAAGTTACCTACCAAACTCAGTCCGATTCTCAAAACAAGCTTGCAAAGCATAAACACGACAGATCTAACAGCTTGAGTGACATGGTTATTCTAGTGCAGATTGGAAATCTTTGGGGATTTACTGCACAAAACTAAAGGATTCTGCCACTTCCCAAAAGCTAAGCTCAAAGCTCAACAATTTTCATGACAATATGAGGATCTGGGGGTTTTTTATGGTCTTATAAAACACATAAAACCCAGAGTCTTTTCTAAGTGTCTGGCAGAGACCTTATTCAATCTACAAACCCAAATATCTCTGGATTAAGAATTGAAGATGCTGCCCAAATTGCAGACAATGCTGGGTATAACAATAGGCCTGATCTTTGTTAAACAACCTCTGGAGAGGACAGCAGAGCTGCCAACTGAGCACTGTGCTTGAAAAACAGCAACCTTTAGGTTAAGCAGTGAGGAAGGAAAAGAAACCCTATTCTCACCTTGACACACAGGCTCTGGCAAGAAAATCTCCTTTCTCTGCTCCAATACAAGTACTATATGGGCACACCTGTATCAACACATCCAAACCAGAACTGCAACCCACCTAGCACAGTTAACCTGTCACCACTACATCTCACAAGAATCACAGACTGGTTTAGGCTGGAAGAGACCTCAGAGGTCACCCAGTGCCATGCCCCTGCCATGGGCACCGACACCTCTCACCAGACCAGGGTGCCCACAGGCCTATCCGACCTGCCCTTGGACACTTCCAGGGATGGAGCAGTCACAACCTCCCTGGGTAACCTGTTCCAGTGCCTCAGCATCGTCACAAGATCCCATCTCAATCTCCCCTGTTTTAGCTTGAACCCAGCTCCCTTGTCCCCTTGGGAAAAGACCTTCTCCAGCTTTCCTGGAACCCCTGCAGGCGATGGAAGCTGCTCTAAGGTCCCCCCACAAAGCCTTCTCCTCTTCAGCTGAGCAGCCCCAACTCCCTTAGCCTGTCCCCAGAGCAGAAGGACTCCAGCCCTCTGATCATCCTTGTGGCCTCCTCAGGACAGGCACAGATGAACCAATGTCCTTCACTCTAAGTGCTACCTTGAAACCGCTTTCACATCTCTGGTAATACTGCTCTGGAAGAGAGAGATTCTGTTCATGCAGCACTTTTCACGAGCGCAATCACATTAAAAAGCAAAAAAACCATCTCGCTGCATAAGGAATAACCAATTACAAAGCTCTACAGATGCAGACTGTTGCCCTGCTTCACCTTGCTCCAGAATATAATAAATTTATTCTTCCACAAGAGGTGGCTAATCAAGGCGAGAACAAGCCATGATTGCCCTCGACCAAAACTGCTTTGCTCAAAAGCAGCAGATGAACAAGGCCCAATGTCAGGAAGGAAGGAATGTTTCCAAACTTTTAAACCTGTTGCTTTTGATGAAGCTCCAGTAATACGGATCACAACACAAATGCCTACTGAGATTAGCCAGATAACACAAGCAGGTCTGCCCTGTGATAAAACTGCAGATCTCTCAGTTGTTTGAATCTGCTGTTAGACTGAGGTGGCACCTCCCAGCCCCCTACAGATCCACATTTGCGCTCAGCACTTGTTTCAGGGAAGGAAAAATCTCACCCAACAGGAAATAAGAGCTTAAGTCACCCTCAATTATTTTTTTTTTAATGGAAAAAAACCTTTTTAGGACATTAGAAATCAGCACTGAATGGCTTCAGTTGAACACACAGAATCACAGAACATGAGGGATTGGAAGAGACCTCAAAAGATCACCTAGTCCAATCCCCCTGCCACAGCAGGACCACCTAGACCAAGTTGCACAGGAACATATCCAGAGAGGTTTTAAACGTCTCCAGAGAAGGAAATTCTACAACCTCCCTGCGCATCCCCTTCCAGGGCTCTGTCACCTCCACTGGGAAGAAGTTCCTTCTCACAATGATGTGGACCCTCCTATGTTCCAGCTCACACCCATTGCCTCTTGTCCTATCATTGGGTGCCACAAAGCAGAGCCTGACTCCATCGTCCTGACACCCACCCTTCACATATTTATAAACATTAATAAAGTCACCCCTCAGTCTCCTTTTCTCCAAGCTAAAGAGACCCAAACATCAGCCTCCCCAAAACACAGGATGAGGTGCACCAAGCCATCTTCCACAGTCAAACTAACTCTCCAGAGCCATTCATAAGACTAGATAATTAAAATCTCGTCACTTGGCTTCAGAGTCCTCCTCTAAATGCAGCATTTTAACAAGAGTGTGTGTTTTTAGCACTTCACTCTCTAAAAATAAGAGAACTAAAATTACCTCCATTCTGTTCGTGGATGTCACTTTTTTTAAGAGCTTCAAAACTTCAGTTTGGAGAGAAAAGGAAAGAAGAGGTTTATTAATCTGCATCTCGAGCAAATGACAGCAGCCACATAGTAAAATTAGCAACGCCACGACTAATTGGCCCTCTGGAAAAACTCACTGTGCTCCAAAGAGCATCTGACTCTGCTCATCTGGACCGTTCACACACACTTCAGAGGTGTCAAACTCACACAGACGAGCGAATTCCCTTTGTAACTGCGATCACTGCAACCGTCCTGGTGTTGTAGGGCTGAGAGGGGCCTCTCTGGGGATCGTTCCTGGTCTGGAAGCTGGTGGTGTAAGGGCATAGAGCCCAGAGGACCTGACTGTGAAGAACCAGACACGAACACTCCGCACGGTGCCTCTGACACTCAAATTCAGATGTAATTCTGTATGTTGGAGATGTAAAGTACAATCCTGGTTATCCTGGATGGTGTAACTGTGTATTTCCTAGAATCACTGAATGACTAGGTTTGGAAAGGACTTTAAAGATCATCCACTTCCAAACCCCCTGAACAGGCAGGGACACCTTCACTAGAGCAGGTTACTGAGGGCCCCAGCCAATCTGGCCTTCAACATTTCCAGTGATGGGCCAGCCACACTTTCTTGGGCAATCTTTTCCAGCATCTTCCCACCCTCATAGCAAAGAATTTGTTCCTAATGCTCAACCTCAATCTCCCCTCTTCAAGTGTGGAACCCTTTCCCTTTGTCCTCTCACTAATACCCTGCAAAAAGCCCTCCCCCAGCTTTCTTGTAGCCCCCCTTCAGAGATTGAAAAGCTGCTAGAAAGTCACCTGGGAGCCTTCTCTTCTCCAGGCTGCACAACCCCAACTTGCTCAGCCTGGTCCAGCCCTCAGATCATTTCAGTTTATACCAACTTACCCCCTAAAAAAAGATACTGAGCACAAATACTACACCCATTAAGCTTTGTTTTTCCAGGTTTGCATACAAGAGTATCACAATTAATCTTTAACTGGCATGCAGCAGGAGCAGAAGACTAGACATTCTCTAGCAGATACTGCATAATTAACCTATAAAAAGCAACAGATACGGGTTAACCATTGCTAAATATAACAGAGAATCCTCCCCATGTATTAAAAGGACTGCGAGAGATAGTCAAACCGAGCCACCTACCCCAGGTTGTAAATTCCTTAAGGTAAAGATAGGGCTGCTGTTCAAGTGAGGAAACACCTCGCTGCAGTTTCCAAGTACAGAAATGAATCAGTGCCCTCCATAGAAGAGATGTCATGGCAATACCAGGAAGTCAGAAGACAACCATGACCCTTCCTGAAGCTCCACACCCTGCACAGACAGGTGATCCTTTGGAGCTGTGACAGAGTCAAGAGCTTTCCTTTAGAAGCTTAAGCCAACGGCTGAACTTTTTGGGAGCCAGATGTTTATTTCTGTTGTTAGTCACTCATCACATCTGGCTTTTCAGCCCAATGTTGAGGAACAGAAGGGCCACACATCCCCTCTTTGTTCCACCCTCGATTTAGGCCTCCCAGGAGTCAAAGCAGAATGGAAACAAATTGACCCAGACACTGAGTAATACGAGTGCACTGCACTGATAACCAGATCCTGCGAATCGGGGTTATAACAATTAAATCTCGAGCGAGCAGATGAATAAAGAAGATGAACTACTTCCATAAAAAAAAAAAACCAACCTAAAATCTTAATTGTGCTCATTCAGAAACATCCCCCCACACCCAGCAAATTAAAATGCTAAAAGATGTCAGAAGTGGCAGAGTAATCATAGGGCTAGGAGCAGGAGACTCTCTCTCAGCTCCAGCTCCACTCCTGGACACAGTGTCCAATCCTCCCACAGCCACGTTTTGTCCTGGGTCATGATAAAGGCTCCTCGTGAAACAGTTCGTTTAAGGATTTGGGGGTTTTTTAACTGTGATAAGTGGCAATTCTATACCACCAGCTTATATAATGATTACACAACTCCACGCTTCAAAAGTACTCGTATGACCACAAAAACCTTGAGTAACCAGCCAAAATTTAACATAAAGGTTACCAGATACTTAACAGGCTTTAGAGAACTAGGAAATTAAACTACCAATCCTTTACTAAGAAACAGCAGATATTAGGCAGAGGAATTGTCCCCCTACACCTGAAAAACAGAGGTGACACAAGAAACTCCAAGCAGTATGGGTTCTTCTTTTAAGGCATTGAAGCACCAGCCTTATCTTTGGAATCACAAAAGCCTCAATCCTCTACAACCATTAAGCTTCATTTTTCCAGGTTTGCTCTCTGAAGGAGCCACAAAGTGGAACGTTTATTACTGCAGCATAAAAACAACAGGATTTGTTAAGATTTTTATACTTACAAAAGCCAAAAGTGCAGGTTATTTTTCTTTAGGGCCTGGTGCTCAAGTCCAAAGAGTTAGCAAAATTCTACACGGAGGGCTGCCAAATCCTGTTTAGTGGCTGAGCTCGAGAAACCCAAACTGACTGCTCAAGCGTTTACTTGTAGTATCTTGACCAAATCATCACTAATTCCTCTTCGCTATGAAAGATGCAAAATAATGCTTTTGATGTAGGGAAAGAGAAGTTTTCCTAATTCTGTGAGGAATGATGATTTATTCTGGTGTCAAAGTTCCAGTCCTCACCCCAGTATCACAGGTTTAAGTACCTGGTGTGGATTATGCCATGAGCACGAGTATAGGAATGAAGCAGAAAGACTAGCAAGTATCCTTGACTAGCTATGAAAATCAACTCCTGGATCCTCAGAGGGAAGTAGGGCTATGTGTTTCTCTGCCCAAAACCTGGATCCTTGTTTCTGGACACAATCAGAGTTTGTATCTTAACATAAAATCACTTGTACCTCGAGGACTACAGTGGGTGGCAGAAAACAGAACATGCCGGCTGAGCTTTGCTCCACTGAGTTACAAGGTGCCAGTAGAAATTACCAACAGGTCCTTCACTGAACCAACAAGATCCAAAAACCCACAGCTGATCTGATTTGATTTGCTTTGATTCAATCCCAGCTCAGTACCAACCAACAAGGCAACTTCCCTTCCACAGAAAACAATCCAGCCTTCCTAATGTGGGTGAGCTGGTTGTACTCCCCGTTAAGGTGAGGAATAGTTAGCCTCTAATTTTCTGGAATGTGCCTTTCCCCTGCCTTGGGACACCAGCAGCCTCAACAAATGTCTCCAGGTTTCTAACTTGGGCCAACACTCACTCCACAGACCTGCCTGCACCTCCCCTGTACCTGTCTGCAAGGAGCTGGGATGTGGCCTCAGGTTTACAGCTGTTAGAAGTTACTTAAAAATCAAGAGATATCCTTCAGATACACTTTACAAACCTTAGCCTATATGCGTTTTGTAATGTTCTCTGCCATGGGAACATCAGACCAGCTCTCCATGATGTGAACAAGAGGTTTTTACAACCCCTGAACCTGCCAGATCACTGTCCTTCCTTAACACATGCCCTCAGCTGGTAGGAAAGTCCAGGATTTTGCATCGTCAGGTGCTCTCCATTGCTCTAGGAATTCATTGAGCAATCCCCTGAACAGCAAACAACATTAAAAAATATCTCTCAACAGGACTAAAATCCCCCCAAACTGACGACCATCTCTGCAAGAAGCCTCCAAATCCTCATTATTCCTGGATTTAAGCTAAGTTTCCCAGGCTGCTGCTCAATACTTCTCTCTCCTCGGGAGCAACGTTGGCTTAAAAAGCCACTACTCCCCTCCCCCCAAGTGTTATTTTTAACCTGGATGATTTCAGTGATCCCATTTACAGCACAGCCCCACAGCTGTAACAGGACTGAGGAGCAGCAACTTGGGTGCAAAGGCAGGAATAGGCTGTTAGGATTAGAGACAGCAGAGATGGGGAATTTCTCAAGCCAGGCTGACACAGCGTCAAACTGAGACCCCAAAAACCTCGGCAGCAGCCTGAGGACTTGAACTAGAACACAGTCCACAGGGCCATTTACGTTTTCAGCATTACACCCACATGACACAAACTTACTCATCTCTGGTTGTGTTGCTCCAGGTCCCAAAAGCCACAAGATTCACTATCATCCCCACAGTCCTTCTGCCTTCCTCACCTTCCACAGGCACCAGACACTCACCCGGGTGAGGCATTCACTCTCTTCTCTACCTGCACTTCAGATTCAGTTTTATTATCCTGGGTTTTTTTAAAACAAGGTTTTACTCCTCTCTTTAGAACCAAGATTTAAATCCATACGCATCTTGGTATTTAAAACCTCCCCTCAACACTTTCGGAGTGACTCTTATCCGAAGGAAAAGTCTGAGAAGTCCTTACGATTCTCTATTCCCAACTGCTGCACAAGGAAAGACGTGAAAAGCAGCTTTAGGAAATCTTGGCACAGCAGCCCGGGAATGACTGTGAGACTTGAGGGCTTTCATCATGCGCTCTGGTGTTGGAAGCACGAACCACGGGGAAAGCTTCTGCCTTTCAGAGAAAAGCAGAAGACCTGGTGCTTGCAGCTCGTGCAGCCCTTCCCCATTGCTAACCGGAGCCTGTGGAATCAAGACTTGGAAGCTTTTCTGGGTGACATCGAGGCCTACCGAACCACACCGGGCCAATATGCGCTAGTTTTGTCTTTCCAGCACAATCCCGAGCCATCTCAATGGTTGGAGAGAGATAAAAGCAGCTCGCTGGAGCCTGAAAACAGGAACACGGGGGCTCACCAACAGCTTCGGGGGGAGTCAGGGGATACCAGTGAGGCGGAGATCCAACACTTGGACCCCCTCACGCCTGACCCACATAGCAGAGAAGGGACGGGGTCAGGTCGGGAGGAGGTGAAAGGGGAG
>JAOXOE010028587.1:0-15905 GCA_028565055.1 Phoeniculus purpureus
AAGTTGCGTCAGGGGAGGTTTAGATTGGATGTTAGAAAGAAGTTCTTTACTGAGAGGGTGGTTAGATACTGGAATGGTTTGCCCAGGGAGGTGGTGATGTCACCGTCCCTGGATGTGTTCAAGGAACGAGTGGATGCGACACTTAGGCATCTGGTCTAGCAGTTAGGTACTAGGATAAAGGTTGGACTCGATGACCCTGGAGGTCCTTTCCAGCCATGATGATTCTGTGTTCTGTGATTCTGTAACTGACATTGGTAAAGCATTCTTCTCCTTTCCTATAGCGCCAGATCTCAGGCAACCGTTACTGTGCACCTGGAGAGGCATCCAGTACACCTGACTAACACAGGAATGAAAACATAGTCCCACAATCTGCCATGGCTGATTCAGTTTACACTGGAAAATGTTGGAGCTCCTGAATAATTTATAGCACGCTGATGGCATCACCATATAGGGAAATACAGTGGAAGATGTTTTTGAAGAAGGAGAGACAATAATTAAAATCCTGTTGAAGGCCAATTTTGATATAAAACAAAGTAAAGTTAACGGACCTGCATAGGACATCCAATTTTTAAGAAAAAAATGGCAGGATGGGCCTTGCCTGATCCTTATGATCACATCCCTCTGGCTGTGGCTTTTGACTAATAGAAAGGAAAAAAGGGTTTTAGAGGATGTATATCCTGGAGTACAGTCTGATTGTGAGCCAAGAAACCCATAAGAAGGATGATTTTAAATGGGTCTCTGCACAGCAACATGTCTTTGAGCAAATTAAAAAGGCAATGGTTCATGCAGTACCCTCTGGGGATCTAAGACTCACTGCACTCCAAGAAAGAGGTAGTGGCAGCATATGACAGAGTTAAAGCTGCTTTCACAAATGGTTGGTACAGAATCACAGCTCCTCTTAGTACTCCATCTTCCAGTACTGGGTTGAATGTTCAAAGGGAGAGCCCCCTCTACACATCATGCAATTGACACCCTGTGGAATAAGTGGGTCTCACTGATCAGATAGAGTGCTTGAATAGGAATCCCTGGATGCCCAGGATTCTTAGAAGTGATCACAAAGCAGCCATAGAGGAAAGATTTTGGAATGTCACTGAAGGTAATACATGCCAAAGAGGCCTCACCATATAATGAACTACCAGATAATGAGAAGCAGTATGCCTTATTCCCTGATGGGTTCTGTCATGTTGTGTGAAAACATTGCCAGTGGAGGGCTGCATTGTGGAGCGCTGTAAGACACGTTGCTGAAGCTGATGAAGGAAGAAGTGAATCGAGTCAGTTTGTGAAATTGAAAGCTATCAACTAGCTTCAGATAGTTGTGAGTGACCAAGTCGGTGTTGTAGTTTGAAATGAAGCTTTCTTGCCTGAGGCATTGGGAGGTTTCTGTGGAAACTTGCGATGTTTGACCTGCAAAATTGAAGAGTTTTTGCAGCGTCTCAGACAGAAGGGGTCTGGAGCTTCCAGTTTCAGGTATCTGACTCCTCTTTTTTTTAACTTCACTTCTTATCTGTGTTCAGAGAGGACACAGATGGCACTGTGCTGAACACAGCAGTCATCTTGCCCTGGGAACATGGTGAATGGGGAGAGATAGTGGTACCTCATGGGTCAGCAGAATTAAGGTTTGCTGAAATGGAGAGAGTTCTTCCCTCATTTGTGGCTTTCGGAATCAGAACACTGGAAATGGATGAATGGCTTGGAATTACAAGGAACAGAGACATGGACTTAAAATTGCCCAGTAACACTGAGGGACATGTGCATGGACTGAATGGATTTCACATTTCCACAAGGAGCTAGTACTGCTGAAAGTCTCATCCCTTTGAGGGACTGGAGATTGCAGTTTGGTCCAGTTATCTAGGTACATGCGATTAATCTCCACACTTTTGTGTGAGGGTTTTATGTGGGGTGAATTAAATGTGCCATGCTGGTTTTTCCCAAATCAACTTAGGCTTTGGTTTTGTCTGCGATTTATAAGTAATTTTTCAAACTCTCCATGTTTTTCTTTTGTTTCAACCCATTGGCACATTAACTAATTAATGGGATAATTTTGTCTCAGGATAAAACACATTACAAATAGCCAGTGTTCTTACCACTATAATGACTCATGGATGGTGCCAAGTACCCTGTGGGGTTGCTACAGCAGTGGAAACAGAATATCTGCCAGCACAGAGATAAATTCATTTTGGCTGCTGAATTACAGCAAGATGTTGCTGCTTGGGTAGAGAACCTGGTTGTGAAAGTACATCATGTGGATTCACAAGCATCCAAGAGTTAGGTCACTAAGGAACATCAAAATAACCAGCAGGGGGACCAGGCTGCTGAGAGTGAAGTGGCTCAAGCAGACCTACATTTGCAACAAAAGGCTGAATTATGTCTGTCTCAATGGGATGAAGAAGCCTTGGACCATGAAAGGAAGATTCAACTTACAGATAGGCTCATTACAGAGGTATGGACTTGCCCATTGATACTGTCACAAAAATAACCCACAAATGCAAAATATGTACCACAATCAAGCAAACCAAGCAATTGAAACTTGTGTGATATGGAGGGCCCTGGCTGAAATACAAATATGGACAATCTTGACAAATTTGGGACCAGACACCAGCTCAATTTAACTGAATGCTGTGGGAGACTGCTTTACTGAAGTCTAGGTAAACAGCATCCACAGCCTTCCCCTCATTCACTAGTTGAGTCACTTGGTCACAAAAGGAGATAAGGTTGGCCAAGCTTGACTTGCGCTTCATAAGCCCAGTTGGCTGTCTATGACACCCTGGCTGTCCTGCACTAGCTATGTGAGCACACTCAGGATGAATTACTCCACAATCTGCTGCTGTACCAAGGTCAGGCTGACGCGCCTGTAGCTGGCTGGATCATCTTTCCTCCCATTCTTGTAAATAGGTTTCACATTAGCAAGTTAAAGCAAAGCAAGCTGTGGATTACTTATATTTTGGCAAGTTAAAACAAATGTATTTGTGAAATTATATGGTAACGGTAGAAGGAACCCTTGGTAACAATTATCCATGAACTGCATATAGAAAAGAAATAGAATGCAATACACATCAGACAAAAATTCTTTGCCATTAGAGTAAATAAAACTGGGTTGATTGTATAGATAGTCTGTTCCCAACATCTGTCTCAAAGAGGACTTCACACTACTTCCATGCAACCTCCTCCACTGGGGAGGCAGACAGCAAATTTCATTCCTCCCTGTCCTGGCCCTGAACAGCATGAACTCACCAGCCTCAATCTTACCTGGGCTCCTAAGTGCTCCTGTAGCGCCTCAGCAGTTTCTGGAAGGCTATGCTGCATCATGTGAACCTTATCACATGCCCAAGAGCTATTAAAAAAGATTTCCCCTTCCTGGCTGGGCTGTCATCCCTTATGGTGACTGCTTGACTATTAGGGTAATGTGTAGTGCCCACTAACAACAGTGGGAAGAGTTCGTTCACCTTCAGTGCTAGGTCTGATCTATGAAAAGCAAAAGTGAGGAAAGAGTGGAATTAGTGAAAAATTGATAGGACAATCAAAAAAATAAAGCCTAGAGAGTTCAAGACAATTTACCTCAATGACAAAAAAGAGAATGGGAGAAAGTAGAGTAGCACCAACAGTATTGGAGTGAATGATACACAGGTACTTGTTTGGAGCAGAGCACAAAACACAAGCCTCCTCCATAGAAACCCTTCTTATAAGCATATAGTGTCTAGAACAGACTTTGGGGTGGTGTGGGGGCCCCAGCAGCCAGAATCTTGCATTGACATGAAAGGATGGGCCAGGTGATCTTATCAGCAACTAACTCTTCCCAGCAGGACACAAAGCCTGTACTAGGAGACAATCTAATAGCCCACCAAGGAACATTTATGCAAATGCTAAATCCCTGTATCTTTGATGACAGTCTTCCCCCCATGACATGTTACATATTAATAGAAAACCGAGCCATCAGTATTGGTTATTTGAGGACTGATTTTGTGCACAAGTTTTTGACACCTGTTCCTAAGGACAGACTTATGGGTTTTCTCCTCCTCACCCACCTCAGAAAGGGACATCTTTTGGTAAGAGTTTGTGCCTCAGCTGCACTGAGCATCAGTACATTTGTTTGTTTGTATTCCTTAGTGACATAGAGCTTTCGGCAGCTATTTTATCCCCGGCAGTCTCAAAGAATCTGTATATGTTACAAATATGAATAAATAATCCTATTTGTGAATTTGACCACTTCTCATGAACGCAAACTGGACTTGCAGCATAAGGGCTGTTGGCAAATTTGGTAATTGACCTATAGCAATACTCATTAATTGGCACCTCTGTTAAGGTATAAATCTAGGCACACCTAGCCTCTTTAATCTGAGGACTGGCTAGAGCACAAAGGGGTTTATTCCTTACTAAATTTGCCCTTCCCTTCTAAGCAACAGCACTGCTCACTGCCATATTGCAGACCTGGCCACACAGAGCATACCACATGCAGTGCTGCTCTGGGCAACCCCTATATATATGTATGAGGCATGCTGTCAGCATGGTATGGAATCACATTAGCTGATTTGATGGCTAGCCAGGCTGTGGAAGATAACCCTGTGCTGTCTGAACTCAACACACGATCCATCCCTTATTCCATACCATTTATGTCATGCCCGTATCTACTACTTTACTATACATGCACATGCACAGACATTGTCCCTTTAATCCGTGGGCCAGCCCTTCAACATGTCTATTGAGTTCATTTTGTACATGACTTCAAGCTTTATCTGTCACAGCATTCTCAGGGCAGGAGAGATGATGATGGATTGTTGCAAGCCACATCCAGAGCTTGAGGCTGGTATGTCTGTCCACATTGCCCACACACATGGTCTGTATGTTGAAAATGTTGATCTTGAGGAATTTGTTGGGCACCAATATGTGACATATCCCTTACGTGTCTGCTTGCCATAAAAAGATTTACCTCATACAACTTAGTTTACTGGCTATTCTCACCTAATGTTAAATGCCCCTGAGTTGCACATTGGACATTCCCATTCTCTCACACCACCCACCAAGCGCATGCAGGTCCTTGAGCATACGCAACCACACAAATAGTTTTGCCTTTGTCTAAAGAGGAGCTAATCAAGACTTCCTTCCCCAATATATTCCTCATGCGCACTTGTCTTTATCCCCTTCTACAGTTTGTGGAAGTTTTGACTGAACAGGGCCAGCTCAGCTGGCAGACTCTCTGGTGTTGAATAACTGGGTGGCTTTTGTTAAGTATTTATCTCACAGTTTGAAAGTCCCACCCCTATTGCTCTCAGTGTGATTTTTAGCAAGTCATTGTACCACTTGATTTTCCCAGAGGCTGGCGCATGAGAGCAGGTGGAGTAAACCCAGTCAATGCCATGGCCTTTAGTCCAGGTTTCTACGAGCTTGTTTCTGAAATGAGTCCTCAAGTGGTTCCCGGGTCTCAGTATTGCAGCCAGTCTTGTTTAACATATTTATCAGTGATCTGGATGAAGGGATTGAGTGCACCCTGAGCAAGTTTGCAAGTGACACCAAATTGGGCAGATAAGTAGATCTGCTCAAGGTTAGGAAAACGCTGCAGCAGAACCTGGGCAGGCTGGATCAATGAGCCGAGGTCAAGTGTATCAGATTTAACAAGACCAAGTGCCCCTTCTTACACTTTGGTGCATCAGAAATAGCACAATCAGGAGGATAAGATCATAACCCTGTACCAGGACTAGTGAGGCCTCATCTCGAGTGTTGAGTTCATTTTTGGGCAAATCAATACAAGAAGGACATAGAGGCACTGGAATCTGTCCAAAGAAGAGCAATGGAGCTAGTGAAAGGCCTGGAAGACTATGAGAAGTGGCTAAGAGAACTGGGGTTGTTTAGCCTGGAGAAAAGGAGGTTGAGAGGAGTCCTTATTGCTGTTTAGAACTACCTGAAAGGAGGTTGTAGAGAGGTGGGGGGTCAACCTCTTTTCCAAAATCACTAGTGATAGGCCAGAGGAAATGGCCTCAAGTTGTGCCACGGGAGGTTTAGGCTGGACATCAGGAAAAAATTCTTCCATGAAAGAATGGTCAAGTATACGAACAGGCTGTACAAGAAGGTGGTGGAGTGGCTGGAGCAAGCCTCCAGCGGCCCCCTCCCTTTAAGGGATGGGTGTGGCCGCCAACCCTATTCGGTCCAGGGTTGCTTGGTAGCAGCCACAAAAAACATGTGTGCCTTCCCCACCCCAGGGGGTGTTTTAAATTATAACAGAGTTTAAAAATGCAATACAGAGCATACTGGATAATGATTTGCACTGCAAAAGCTAGTAAGAAAATATTTCGTTCTACAAGGTTTAATGCCTTACTGTTCTTCACGAGCAAGTGATGTTTAAGTGAGATCAATGTATCAGAATATTCCTTTTGATTGATCTTTTATTCTGAGACTGCAGAAAAAGGAGGTAGTTTTGGTATGCTTTGAAAGATCAGTTTCTTCAGAAGATCTGTTTTGGCCAAAGCAATAGTACTTGGCGCTTTGAAACAATGCCTGAACACTAAACAGCTGGTCTTTCTGTAAAATTAGTTATTGATCCTCTGGTTTTAACAAACTAGAACATCTGCTGCAATAGCAGAATTGCAACAGAAGTAGAACTGCGTTATGTGCTACTAAGACTGCTTTGCTCAACACTTAATTTTGATTATGTTAACCAATGCTTATGCAGGTTACTGTCAAACTGAAAATACTAGAAAATTGTTTGTACCCATGACTGCCTTCACCGTAGCATGGAGAAATATGTCTAACTCTGAGCATATTAATAGTCTTACTGAATCCAACAAATGGAGTTGCTCAGTGAACCAGAATAATTTTGTAGTCATATTCTGTAGTTCATTATAGGTCTAAGACACTGCAAAGTGTCTTATACTGATGACAGTATACTGCAAATTAGAATGTAAGGGTCTGTTTGCAAGAGGAAAATATGTCTTACTTCTGTATTAGGTAGGTAGAGCAGCTCCTATATGATCTCTGACATTTCACTGTGTACTAGATACAAATCTCAAGTGTACGTGCACATACACCTCTGTAGTGTGTTCATGGCATAGGACCTGCATTTGTTTTCCTTTGAACAACAAGACGTAGAGGACAAAAGTAACACTGACTGTGTGTAACACTGTCCTTAAAGATTTTTTGCAGGCTGACTTGAGGTAGAACTACTCTACCCAGGAACAAGTCATACAGTACAAGCAGTATACTCCAGAAGTTATATAAAACAGGTCACTGACATTTCAAGAGGGTTTTGGTGTTTAGAAGATACCTGTCCAAATTTTATTCTCATTATTCCAGTAAAGTGCATAAACATCCTTGCTATGTAGACCTTCCAGAAGGGTAAGGCACACACAGTAGAGCAGCCAGAAAAGGAAAAAAAAGAATAAGGTCACAGTAATTATGTCACAGTGTAAGAGAAAAACAGAGGTGGAAATTTGTCCATGAGGTTATGCTGTTCTTACTCTCTCTTTGTACCAACGTTGCCCCAATACATGTAAAGTACACTGCTGTTTGTCCAACTTGTTTTGTAAAACCTGCAGTGATGAAGACACCACAGCCTCAGTCCTCAGACAAATCATTCCGTTACTGCACTGTCCTGAACAAGGAAGACAGACTGTTCCCTTTTTCTTAACTGCAGTATTTTACGTATTTCAAGACCAGTTACATGTGTCAGATTAGCCAAGAACGTTAATTCTGAATGAGCTCATAGCTGGTTTGTTTTTCAGGCAGTTATTGATTGCTGGCTTGTGTGCTGTTTATTTTCAAACACTCTCCTATCTTCTTTTAACCTGCTGTGATCCCTGTGTATAGTCAAAGTTTCAGGACTAACGCTGAGTATATAGCATTTACATTTATATAGCTCCCTTGCTCCTTACATAAAATTGGCTTTCAATGTAGCCTTTAGCTAAAGAGTGGTATTTCGTTGCATTCAGAAAGTAAAATACCCATTTTCTTTAATATCTATATGTTACCCAGCAGTACAGCTATCTCCTCAAGTTCTTTTTAAAACCATGTGTTCTTTATTTCTCTTCTTTACTAAATTATTTCAAATGCTGAGCATCACAAAGTACATAAATCAAGGAAGACTCCCACCTCCCTTTCATCCTAGAGTTGGTAGGAGGTAAGATTTTCTAAAGGCAATTCTTTGACCAGATGTCATACAGCTGTCTTTTTTGCTATAATGGTTTCTGACCATTAATAGGACAAAGAAATATGAGCTGAGTTCTTTGCAGTGAAGATTGCTCCAAGGCTACCAGTTTGCATGCATGCAAAAAAGCTACAGGCTCAGCTCACACACTTCTCTTTCTTCTACGTTGTTTTGTACAAACATGTTCTGGGATGCGTATTAATTAGCTTTGTTACTGTGGTGGTTTGGCCTAAGCTGTGGGTCAGGCGCCACCAAAGTTGCTCTACCATTCCCCTCTTTACTTCCCATCAGTAGTAAAAATCATTCTTTACATCTCATCAGTAAATGATGTCAGCTCTGTCCTGTGAATCAGGGGCTGATGTGCGTAGCAGTTGCTCTGGAGGAAAAATGCCATCAGTGAATACTACACCTCCTCTTCCTACTTCCCTTCACTTTTATATCTAGGCTGATGTTATATGGTATGGAATACCCCCTTGGTTAGTTTGGGCAAAACAGACCATTCTTGCTAGTTCAAGGCACCACCCGGTGTCTCAAACAACAACAGTCTTTCATGGTCAAAGTCACCTTCTAGGGTGGCAACAATAAATGTAGGAGACAGCAGGAAAAAAAGAGAATTATAAAAAGCTAGTAGATGGGTAATCATAGATCGGACAACAGTTATGCTGATAATTAAGAATAAAATTACTTTCAGCATAGTCATCCCAAATTGTGTCAACTGTGAGTCCTAAAGATTGCAAGAAGGAGTTGAGCCAGTGAGCCAGTCCTTTGGCTGAAGTCACTGAAATATGTCAGCAGTTTGATCTGTGATTTCTTTAGTTCTGGCCCACAATTCCACTCTAGACATACTTACATTATTAATGGTTACACAACATTCTCTGTCAGTTAAATTCAACATAACATGCCCATCTTTCTCTTTAAACTATACCATTTCTAAAGCTAAATGGTCCTGAGGTTTCATTTTTGCTGCCTGTTGGGCTTGTGAATTTAGTTTTTCTACAGCAAATAGGAGGTGTGTTTGCCAGGTGATGTTTTCCAAAACAAATTGATGATGTTTTGAAGTTGTTGTGAGGCAAATACATTTTCAAATAACTGCGCTGTTAGCTGTCCTACAGCATAATACTCTGGTATTTTGTGATTCCTGTTGCTTTCCTAGGCATCCATTTGGAAGGAGTAGTATGATTGTAAATACAGAATGGGCACATACACGGGATGACTAGTCCACATTTTAGACCAGCATGATATTCCAATGTTAAGTAAGAATAAAATTCTCCCATAGAGCATCCCCGTGCTAGTCACAGGGGAGCTGGGTATATAGCAATTTTGCAAGTCCAGATATCATTATAACCCATAAAATATATTTCAGGTTTTGCAGTGAATGTCAGGCTCTTCAAAGGACAGTGCATATGGGGCACACCACGATATTTACCTCTCGTATGATCTTCAAACTATTACAAATTTAATTACAAAATCTATCTTGATTCATGAGTACACTAGTAGGGCAGCCCCAGCAAGTACACTTGTCCATTATCGGAACCCTTACTTCTTAAGCTAAGAAAAAAGCTAAGTTTCAGAGAGGTCTCCTGAACCAGTATTACAGTTAAAAACTTTAACATATGTATTATAGGTATAGAAATATCTTGTATAAAATCAACTAATGAAAACTTTTAACATACAAATTGTCCAAGTGACTCATTATGCTCTTGTATGAAAACAGAGGGACTTCATCGATGTCCTTGATGTTGATTTAGCAATTTAAGACGGATGGAGGAATTTCTAAACAACAGAACAATAAGGTGGGAGAAAAGTGCATGATGAGAGCATCCAGGCCCAAACCAAACATTCACCTCAGACTGGGGATGTGGAAATCCATTTTCTCCAGCAGACCAGTGTAGCATAGCCATCAGGTTCAGTATCGACCATGAGGCCTGTGATCAATGCCCACTTTTCATATACTCTGGAGGACAAATGCCGCCAATGAATATCATACACACACACACATACACATCCTTCTTTCCCTTAACTGACATCATACGGTATGGAATATCCCTTTAGTCAGTTCAGGTGAGTTGACACAGCCCATCCTTCAGCCTTCCTCAGCTGTGGAGAATGTTAGGAAAGAAAAAAACCCAACCCACATCTTTGGTGCTCTGCGAGCACTGCTCAGCAGTAGCCAAAACACTGCTGTGTGATCAACACACCTCCATCTACCATCACAAACACAACACTGCAAGAGATGCCAATGGGAAGACAAACTCCATCTCAGCTAAGTCAAATACAGTTAAGTAGGACAAAAGTTGCCTAACCTGGAACAACCCTGCATCAGGTTTGCTATGCCAACTGGCTTTTGATCTCAGTGCTTGAATTAATGGTTCTTTAAATGTTGACTGAGGTACTAGTGCAGGAAAGAATATTTAGCTCTACAGAGCAGCAAATGACTATCATTTGCTGTTCATCTGTGTACAGATTGTCTATGTCATGCAAAAAACATGGACAAGATGTACTTTCTAAGGCATACCCTAAATCTCTTCAGTTCAATGAACTACAAATACAGTGAATAAATAACAATCCACTTTAAGGAACTATACTTCTAAAATGTGCAAAGAAACTAAAACATACATACTACGAATACCTGAATCTTAACACAAATTTGACGCGTGGTGTACATCTGTAATGTTCATTACATATAATTACAATTACGTACTTCCCTAAGTGTCTGTAAGCCAGGCACACATAACAAGACAGAAGACAGAAAATATAAATCCTGGAAATTAGCTCTGATAATTTATATGCATCTATGTTGTTGTAATGGACCAATCAATTCCTTACAATATCTCCAAGCTTCAAGATTTCATCGATGTGCCATCTTCCAGGGAACACCATGTTCTCAGATAAGTGGGGTGTAGATAGCTAAGCTGAGCTGTAAGTAAGAAAGCCTACATTTAATATATGTCTTATTCCCTACTGCCTTTAGCTTCACTAAAGAGTACATTTTTAATAAATGTGAAAGAACATAGTCATTTATCTTTGTAGGCTCCCTGGTCGAACAGAACTACACTGTTATTTTAAATGTTCTTTAAATCAATTATTATACAATAACTTGCATCAGTACAAGAGGATATTGTACTAGTACTGATCATTACCTGGAGATTTGGTGGAGGAAGAGAAAGCAGACCAGTTCTCTACTGTAAATTGGTTTAAAACAGAAATAACCATCAAAACGAAAGGTATTGTGCTGTTAAAATTGTCGAAAATAATATGTAAGAACATTCAGTCACTGCAAGCAGCACAAAGGAAATCTATTTTACTTATGACTGTTGTTCAAGGTGAGGCAAAACCAAACCAGAACAGAATATTGTCACAAAAATTGCCAAGATAATCACTCTGCAATAAGAGAAGGCATCTCCAAACTGGACTCAGGCAAAGAATGGAAAGCAAATGCACCAGCTTGAAGCTGCAACAGCATCTTGACCATTTAGGACCTCCTGTTTCAGGGGCACAGGTATGATGAGTCAGAGATGCATGTCCCTCCCACAAGACTTTCTTCTCTGTACCCCAAAACTGCTCCCAGGATCCACAAGAGCTCACACACACATTTTGTCCCTCTACCAGCATCCCTCAGGACTGAGGCAATGCCATCCCAACCCCCAGGGGGTTGATTTTCCCAAACAAGTTCAGCAAGAAATGCCATTTCACAAGGCTGAGCCTGCAGAATGCAGCCCTGAAGAGAAATCTCCAAACATATAAACTTCAAAAGCTTCACCCATCTGGAACATCCCAGCTTGTACTGGGAGAGCAGTGCTGGGAGAATGGAGAAGGAAAATCATCAGTGGGGTGCAGCAGTGATGTAGAAGGACTGTTCCCACTGAGCACAACAAGCCTAGGTGCCCTGGGAGCAGAGAGACACTAAAGACAGACACTGAAGAAAGCAATATGGGTGAAGACAGAATTTAGCCATAGAATTATAGTAGTTAGAAGGGACCTCTGAAGATCATCTAGTTCACCACATTTAGAAGATTGCAAAGGAGCACAATCTGATGGGTTTTGAATGTCTCCAAGGAAGGAGATTTTACATCCTCTCTGAGCAGCCTGTTCCAGTGCTCCAAAACCCAAACTATGAAAAACCTTTCCGTTATGATTCTGTGATTCTGTGAGTATGTTTAGATAGAACCTCCTATGCTTCAGTTTGTGACCAGTGTCCCCTGTCCTATCAAATATGCCTGATGCTTAATGGAGATGTGATGGTAAGGACAAGCTAGCTTTAAACAAACCCTTCCCTAAAAAGCCTTGCAAAGGGAGTGACCAGTATTAAAAATTAATACTAGAATGCATTTTCTGGCACTGGTGCTGGAGGTGAATGAGCCTGGGAAAGAGATACCCACAGGTCAGAGGCACCTTTGCTGTTTGTGGGGATCCTGGTGTTGCCATCTGCAGCAGGGACCACGTGTGCCCAAACACACCTCACAACCCGTGACAGAATTGGAAGTGTAGGGAGCAACACAAGCTTAGGAATAAAACAATAACACGGTCACTCATACCTGCTCTGTCCAGCGAGACTGTGGAAAAATGATGGAATGAAAAAAGTAGTCCTAGGAAATGTGGTTTCCAAGCAACTGAATGTTTTGTTAAGCCTTTCCAAAGTAGATGGTGGACACTCGCTTTCAATCAGTTTACTGGTTTGCAGCTTCTTTAATTTTAGAACTACTCTCTGCTTTTTGAAGACATTTTTTAAATATTGTTGGGATAGGCCACAGTTCAACCTTAAAGAGTTTATCTGCTTCAACATCTTCCTTTCTGTAGTTGTGTGCACTTCATGGCAGCACAGAGTTATAACCACACACTTTGGTGTACATTCCATGACCACAAAACCACCCTGTTGTGTTTCTTCTGCAGAAGGGCAAAGTGCCTCTTAAGCCAGCAGATACACCTGCAGCTTCCAGTGAGACATAAGGATATGAAAGGCAACAAACCACTTTGAAACAAATATCTGAAGGGATGACCAGTGACTAGACTTCGAACTGTGGCCAACATTCGGTTAAGACTACACCATAGGCATTCATTTACTGTATAAGAGTGAAAAGCTGGCATAAATCATAGAATCATTAAGGTTGGAAGAGACAACAAGATCAAGTCCAACTGTCAGCCTAATGCCACCGTGCCCCCTAAACCATGTTCCCCATTGCCACATATACTTGTTTTTTGAACACTACTTAGCCTTGTAAACCTCACAGAGTTAACCTCAGCCCATTGACCCAGCCAGTCCAAGTTCCTCTGCAGAGCTTTCCTACCCTTGACAAGATCAACACACCTGCAGAATGTGATGTTATCTGCAAACTTGCTGAGGGTACACTCAATCCCCTCATCCAAATTGTTGAAAAAGATGTCAAAGAAGACTGGCCCAAATACTGAGCCCTGGGGAACACTGTTTGTGACAGGCTGCCAACACAATTTCACTCCATTCAACACAACGTTGGTTACATTTATTAATAAATACTTTATCAAAGGTGTTCTCTGTTTTATTGCTTTCTTAGCAGGTTTATGCTGACACTGATAAAAATATGATCCCGCTCATCTGAGCAGGCAAAGCATCAAACCATTAAAAGAGGGAATCCAGCCTAATTCCTCATTCCTAATTTCCTCCCCCCAGCCCTTTATATGCTCCACTGAGAGGAACACAAATTTTCAAAATTATGATGACAAAAAAATTTAAAGTTCTGTATCTGTTGTTATTTAGCAAATACTAAGATATTTCAGACATTTTGGAGAGGTAGGTATTTTGGATATTTTGGTTCTAGTAGATAATATGCAGAACCTACTGGTGTAAATGTAAGTGTAAAAGTGTTCAGTAGTAACTTGATACAACCAAAAGCATAAATTGTAGTTTCAATTTAGAGATAAGCATAGAACTGATGCAATTTTCTCAATAAAATCTATGTGAGTATTCATATTACGATTCTTCTTGTTCTGGATAGATGGAACTGGCAACCACAGGCAAGATGAATTGTGTTAAATTTATGCAAAACAGCATTCCAAGATTTCTGTTCTGACTGCAAACCCAAACCACTGCATTTTCTGGTAATGTGCTGTAGGCTTCCCAGTTCAGATTGCTAAAAAGTATTGTCGGAGAATTTCACAACATGTGTTAAAGCTATTTTGATGGCAGAGTTGATAGCTGCAGTCATAAAGGGAGAGAGAACATTGGCTTGTGCAGACTCAGATTCTGAACTATCTTCCCAAGACAGTTTCCCCCTACTGGACGTATCTATCCTAACTTACCACTGCAGTGGACAGAACACTTTACTATCATAGGGTGTGGGAGGGTTCCCAAGTTACTCAGTTTATGACTTTTTATATTAATGCTTTTTCCAGAGCACTACAGAGTGGCTTCCTTGTGGTGCAATTTATATTCTTAGTGCAAAAGCTGTTGATCGTCAGTGGACAAAAGTGATTATATTAATTTCATGTCGCAGTGAACATAACTAAAAAGAGATAATTTTGAATGTTGTGCACAGACAACCCCAGTTCCCTCAGCTTCTCCTCATAAGACTTCTGCTCTAGACCCCTCAACAGCTTTGCTGCTTGTCTTTTGATCCATTCCAGCACCTCAGTGTCCTTCTTGCAGTGCAGGGCCCAAAACTGAACACAGTACTCAAGGTGCAGCCTCACCAGACCCAAGTGCAGGTTTTTTTGTGAAAAGGAATGAGAGACCCTGTTCCATGATTTGGCCAGCCTGATCCAGAGGGCAATGCATTACTGGAACAGGTTGCCCAAGGAAGTTGTGGGTGCCTCCTTACTGGTAATGTTCAAGGCAAGGTTGGATGGGGTTTTAAGCAACCTGGTCCAGTGAGAGATGCCACTGCATGTGGTAGGAAGGTTAGAACTAAATTATATTTAAGGTCCATTTCAACCCAAAGCTTTCTGTCATTCAGTCTATGATCAATATATTTTCAGCAACTTGGGAACCAAGTCCAGAACCTTCCTTATTCTCAGGAAGTCGAGAAGCCAGACAGCAAAGCCAAGGGAACGGTTTTATAGTGCAGGCCATGACAGCTAATTGTGGAGTCAGGCAAAAGGATACCTCAGCAGTAGCAAAGAACAGGGTCCCAGAAGAACAGGGGTGACTGGGAAGCTCTGCAAGCCTATGGTCTTCACCTCTGTGTGGCTCACTCTTGCCATACTGCCTTTATTTTACCAAGAGAGGCATTTTACCAGAGCTGCTTCATTCTTCAAGAGGCCATGCTCTGAAGGCACCCCTTCACATAAGCAAAAAAATATTTCAGAAAAACAATTTAACTTTTCCTTTGTCACATTTTTAAAGGTGTACAAAATGTGAGAATGGAATTCTCAAAATCTGCAATCAGGACACACACACAAAGTGTTGGGTGCTTTTTGCAAAAGAGTCATGAGGGCTTGTCCTTCAGTTGTGGGATATCACTGAGCCACTGCAGTCATCATCTGGCTAACACAATACAACACATGTCAGAGCCACAAAAAGTGGCATCCCACACTTAATTTCATCTCCATTCTGTGTTTTCTAAAATGAAAGCTCACATGCTCTATGTTGTCACTAAAAGCTCATATTGCAAAAGTAAAGCAAGAATCAGGTAACTAGTATCACAGAGTCACAGAATCATCATGGCTGGAAAGGACCTCCAGGGTCATCGAGTCCAACTTTTATCCTAGATCAGATCCCTAAGCACCGCGTCCACTCGTTCCTTAAACACCTCCAGGGATGGTGACATCACCACCTCCCTGGGCAATCCATTCCAGTATCTAA
>JAOXOE010028588.1:0-15905 GCA_028565055.1 Phoeniculus purpureus
AATGATAGGACAAGGGGCAATGGGTGTGAGCTGGAACAGAGGAGGTTCCATATAAATATGAGAAGGACCTTCTTCACGGTGAAGGTGACAGAGCAGTAAAACGAGCTGCCCAAGGGGGTTCTGGAGTCACTTTCTCTGAAGATGTGTAAAATCCACCTGGACATGTTCCTGTGCACTTGACATAGGGGATCCTGCTGAGGCAGGGGGACTGGACTAGACGATCTTTCAAGGTCCCTTCCAATCCCTAACGTCCTGTGAATCTGTGAAAATTCACCACAGGTAAGAATATCTTAAACTTAGGCACTAGTAGTATTAGATTTTATAAACTGTTTCAGACCTAATACTAACAGCAGTGAAATGTGGGCTAATAGGTGGGAGGTAACACATACCCACCATCAATAAAAACCTGCTGACAGAGTATGCAGCTGTAAATGTCATACTTTAATTATTTACAAATTATTCATAAATCATGTAAGGGCAAAGCAGAAAGCTTAGGAAGGGATTTCATTTAATGTGCTAAAGTGCAAGACTTCAGATTGTGACAACAAAATAATCTCCCTTAGGATGATTCAGCTGATTTCTCTTGAAAGAAAACTAACTTTTTCATGGTGACAGAGGGTGACAGAGGTATTACACAACTATAAAAATCTATGGAATAGATGGATCCTATTCCATTAGGAACTCCCTAATGGAATTATTGTCAGTAGCATTGTACGCTACAAGTTTCAGTGAGTACCTGCAAATATCTAAGGCTTGCTTTAAGAAACCTCATCGAATTGCAATCTTCCCATTAGAGTTTTATGCTAATTTCCTTATTTCACAGAATCTCAGAACATTAGAGATTGGAAGGGATCTCAAAAGATCATCTAGTACAATCCCCCCTGCCACAGCAGGATCATCTAGATCCAGTCACACAGGAACAAATCCAGGCAGGTTTTAAATGCCTCCAAGAGAAGGAGACTCCACCACCTCGCTGGGCAGTCCGTTCTGGAACTTGAAATACAGAAGGACAAGGAATCCTGTCTTGGACACACTAGAAACTTGCTGAAAACTGCTAAGTTTAAGCTTTAAGAAACAGTAAGTACAGTGAAAGTTCTATTTTAAGTAATAGATGAGATTGATGGCTTTGTCATTTTAGGACTGTCACAATACACGGTTGGACACAAAAGTGCCACGCCAGCAAAAACAGCTTTTTGTTTTTATCACTGAAGATTAACTACAGATAAATAGTAGAGGAAAGCCACCAGAGATTAGCTTTGAATGTTCTACCTTATTCCTTTTGTGTAGAATGGAGGAAGCAAATTTTTAAAGGATTTGTAACCCAGAAGAGAAAAGGGAGTTATTGTTTGGGATGGTGAGGCAGATAAAACAACGTTCAGCCAAGGGGATAAACCAGACTATAATTAAATACCTTAGGGCACCTCTGCATTGAGGTTGTACAAAACATCGGGAATCAGCCATGGGGTAATTTATCTTTGGAAAAAGCCTAAGAAGAAATCTGGTTTTGAAATACAGTAGCCAAACAGTCAGAACTGCTGCCCAGGGGGGGTTGTGGAGTCTCCTTCTCTGAAGATGTTTAAAACCCACCTGGGCATGTTCCTGTGAGACTTGGTCTATGTGATCCTGCTGTGGTGGGGGGATTGGACTGGATGATCTTTAGAGATACCTTCCAATGCCTAATGTTCTGTGATTCTGTGGTGGACTCTCCTCTTATGTTAGGTAATTTAAATTATTCATAGACGAACTGAATCTCAGGTACTTGTTCCCATTACCCAGTCACACCTTTTAACAACCTATCTGAAATTACTTCTCCAGATTTAATATCAGAAATATAATCAGCTTGACTCTACACTACCTTTCATCATTGTCATGACTCAACTAAGTGCATTTAAAAACACTTATTACTTGCCAAGCTTTCCAGTACAGTAGCTAAGACTGGGATTCCAGTACAACCAGGTAATAATATCCTGTCTAATAATATCACAGAACATTAGGGATTGGAAGGAATCTCAAATCCAGAGAAGGAGACTCCACAACCTGCCTGGGCAGCCCCTTCCAGTGCTCTGTCACCCTCACCATGAAAAAGTTGCTTTTCATATTTACACGGAACCTCCTATGTTCCTAGTCCCTTGTCATATCATTAGATAACACTAAGCAGAGCCTGGCCCCATCCTCCTGATACCCAATCTTCACAGATTTATAGACATTAATGAGGTCACCCCTCAGTCTCCTCTTCTGCAAGCTACAGAGACCCAGCTCCCTCAGCTTTTTCTCATAAGGGAGGTGTTCCACATCATCCTCATTGCTCTATACTGGACTCCCTCCAGCAGCTCCATGTCCTTCTTGAACTGAGGGGGACCCAGAACTGGACACAATACTCTAGATGTGGTCTCACTAGGGCAAAGCAGAGGGGAAGAAGAACCTGTCTCAGTCTGCTAACCACCCCGTGTCTGATCCACCCCAGGATGGTGTTGGCCCTCTTTGCCACAAGAGCACATTGCTGGCTCATGGTCATCCTGCCGTCTCCTTCTCCTTTATGTATCCCTACACGGGCTACATTCACCACTCAAATATTCGAGTACACAAGGTCTCAGCTGGAGTACTGTCCTAACTGTCAGACCTCACACTACAAACATCCTTGGCTAGGCATCTCCTTCCTCTCTTTAGTAAGTGGCAGTGATGCCTTGTGAATTGAACTTCTTTTCTGGCTGAGCACAGTCAGTCTCTGCAATTAGACAGTAACAATCCCTAGTTGAGAACAATTTGCTGAATAAAGCTTAGTTTTTGCAAATTACAGATGCAAGATGTTGAACAGACACCAACCTCAATCAGATCAATGGACTGAGGAGTCATCAGCGTTTTGAGAAAGCAATCCATAACAATTAGAGCATCATTATCGATATTAGGAAGACAATGCTAAAAGGTATTAGAGGAAGCTACAACATCTATTGCTTTCAAAATGCTCCGTTTAGAAGTGACTTCTCCTATGGAGTCTGATGCAAAGCACAGAAAGAAGAAAGGCAGAACCTGAAACACAAGTAGATGGGTTTGCTCTCTACTACCTAAACCGATCTGAGCTCTAATTACACATTTGTGCTTCTAGACAGCTAATTGGTCTCATAGTCAAATCACCAGAGGCACAACTACTGCAATCAGCACCCACAACCAGTCAGAGACACAATATATGGGCACAGTCACAGTCACAACAGGAAAGGTAATTCAGCCGCAGAACTGTTTTTTTCAAGCCTTAAATCATACTGGATATTGCTTGGTAAAACCTACTAATGCAGTTCAGTAGCAGCTCAACATACACAATCCTTTCCCTCACTGACATTTAAGGCCATAGACTCTTCGATCTACCTTATTTAAGAGAGGATATAGGAAAAAATCCATCATGTAGGAAAAGATCCATCATGTTCTAGCTAAAGGAAAATCCATGTTTTCCATTTTTGGAACAGAAATAGGCACAAATCTCAATCTATACCAGCACTCACCAGTGCCTTAGGTCTGTGTGCAGATGATGCTTCTTTAAACAGTTTCTTTTGCTCGCTCTTATTCATCCTATGTCTTTTTTTCTTTCTGAGAAATTTAACATGAGTTTACATGTAGTCTCACAAATGACAGGTACAGAATAGAATCACAGAACATTATGGATTGGAAGGGACCTTGGAAGTTCATCTAGTCCAATCCCCCCGCCACAGCAGGATCACCTAGATCAAGTTGCACAGGAACGTGTCCAAGTGGGTTTTAATCGTCTCCATTTTTTAACTAATTATTTTCCTTATCAGATAAGGCACCAGTGTAATCTCCACTGAAAGTAGTATTTCCACTAAAATTAAAAATCCCTAACTTTAAAGGTCACGTAGATGTCCTATCTTGGCAATTGCTTGCATCAAGATCACTTAAGGAACAGCTATCCTTGTGCAATAGCTCTCCCTTACTGTCCTTGCCATGAAATGTAATCACCCCTTTATTGGAAAGACGACTGAACCTGACTGAAGAAAAAGTACAGTAAGTTTGTATTACACTTTACACTTCACCTGATTCAATAACAATTGGGTACAGCAGTGATGGTGTTGAGCAGCACACCTAAGCCATCTTAAAATCATGAATTCTTCTAATCCCATTTTGCATGACAGGAAAAAAACAGAAAGGGATTTCCTTTAGTTAAAATAACAGCCAGGTTCTTTTATGTCCAGCAGGAGCAGGGAGGCGATTATCCCCCTGTACTCAGCACTGGTGAGGCTGCACCTTGAGGACTGGATCCAGTTTTGGGCACCTCAGTACCACGGAGACATTGAGGTGCTGGAACAAGTGCAGAGGAGAGCAACGAAGCTCGTTAAGAGCCTGGAGAATCAATCTGATGAGACTGAGAGATGGAGACAGTTGGGGCTGTTTAGTTTGAAGAAGAGGAGACCTCATTGCTGTCTACAATTACCTGAAAGGACATTGAGGAGAGGTTGCTGCTGCTCTCTTCTCACAGATCATTAGCGACAGAACCAGACGGAAGGGCTTCAAGTTTCAACAGGGTGGGGTTTGAGTGGACATCAGGAAAACATTCTTCTTGGAGTGAGTGGTCAGACACTGGAATGGGCTGCTCAGGGTGGTGGTTGAGTCCCCTTTCCTGGATGAGTTTAAAAGTCACTTAGATATGGTGTTGGGGATCAGGTTTAGGGGTGAACTTGTAGATGGTTGATGGCTGGACTGGATGATCCCAAGGGTCACTTCCAACCTGAATGATTCTGCGTTCCTCAAATCATCAAACCTACATTACTACTAAGGTAACTAAATACCTATGGCACATCAATGCCAATTCTTACCAAGACCAAAAAACTCTTCACAGCGTTCCATTAAAACGTAATTCTGAAAGGAATATAACAAATAAACGAGGTTTTCTGTCTTATCTAGCAAACAAATG
Organism: Phoeniculus purpureus; assembly: GCA_028565055.1. Classification (NCBI taxonomy): domain Eukaryota; kingdom Metazoa; phylum Chordata; class Aves; order Bucerotiformes; family Phoeniculidae; genus Phoeniculus; species Phoeniculus purpureus. Next base: position 4,919 of record JAOXOE010028588.1, read on the forward strand.
CAAATGACCCAGGTAAAACTGTAGGATTTGTTAAGGACAAGGAGAGCAAGGAGGTTAAAAGAATGCTGGAGTGCCTCTGGAGATCTTATTTCAAGCAAAGAGAACTACTCTGAATGTTTCCAAATGTGGTATTAAGATATTACTAGCTGGATTTAGCCTCTTCCCCCTGCAGACAGGATTCCCTGGTACCAATGCACGTGTAGTTCGCCTTGTAGAGTACTACCCAAAATAAAACAGGTTTATTTAGATCTATCTTTCCCACGTATTCTGGTTATGACCTACAGAAAAGGACAGTGGAGAAGTAATTTTGCAGAACACTGTCCTAGAAGACAAGCCTAGGAAAGTGTTTATTCTCACATATGAGGAATGGAAAAATCAGATCATCTGAATAGCCACCACAGTCTTATAAAAGGGAAAACTTGTTTTCCTTTAGCTGTTTGTTGTGACCTCTATTACGACATGTTCTCACTCTTCACAAGAGTCAACAGGTTACATACAGATAAATCACAGATGATAAAAATAAAGCATGTGGAATAAAGAAACATTTCTAAGATATAGAAAAAAAATTCTTCTACTAGGAAAAAAAAAAAGAAACAAACACCAAAACATCACTTGAAGTGAGGAAAAAAGTAACCCAAACCCCCAAAATGCAAAACACTGGATATGAAAGTACCAATGTCAGTCTGAAATACCTTTAAAAGCCAGAAGTCTGAGGATAATTCTAAACATCAATACTAAAGCTACATGGAATGTTTTGTCAGAATGTGTCTGTCTTAGTAAAAACCACAGATTAACCAAAACTCAAGACAGGCAAACAAATAACTTTCCCCAAGTGCAAATAGCTCATGGTTTAAATAATGATGATGGAAAATGGTCTCAGGTTGCATCAGGGGAGGTTTAGATTGGATCTTAAGAAGAAAGTCTTTACTGATATAGTGGTGGGGCATTGGAATAGGCTGCTCAAGGAGGTGGTAGAATCACTGTCCCTAGAGCTGTTTAAAAACCGAGTAGCTAGAGCACTTGAGGCCATGGTCTAGGGGTTAGAGGGATGTTGGGTTGAGGACTGGACTTGATGATCCTGGCAGTCCTTTCCAGCTACAACGATTCAAACTCACTTTCTGTGCAATTCTTGGGCTACAAGACTATCTGTTATCAGCTAGATGAACCCCTGTTTTGATTTCCCATAACCATTTCAAGATGTAGTTTTTATCACTAAATAGAACTATTTAAATGTTGGTAAATTCTGAAATTGCCATCTAACTGCAGTGATTCTATTCTTTAATGATCACCTCAATTATCCAAATTTAATATAGAACAACATGTAAAATATACATTAAAATCATGTGTGTTTAAAAGTTGAAAAACAATACAGTAACATCCTTTTGAAGGGAAACTACCTCCACACAACATGGGAATAACTTTTCTTAAGAATTAGATAGAGCTCTTGTCATTTTTTTCCCATGCCAATAGGACCTGAATGCTGTGTGACTCAATTTTTCAAGTCTACAAAAAAAATCAACCAGTTTTAGAAGGAATGACCGTGAATGAGAAGAGATAAGTTCTCTATTTAAATGCCACTGCCAAAGTCTTTTAACATTTCTCCTTCTAATTACTTTTCCTTCTTTGCATTAAGCAGTAGGTGTCTGGAGCCCTACTGGAAGACAAGGAATCTGCATATTGCAAAGTCACATCGACAAAGTAAAAGCCAGTTCATGTGAGGATACCTTCCCACAGAATATTACAGGTTGGAAGGGACCTCGAAAGATCATCTAAGTCCAACCCCCACTGCTTGAGCAGCATCTGATGCAGTGTGTCTCAAGACATGCTGTCCTACATGGGGCTTAAATCCACAACCCTGGGATTCAGAGTCCAGTACTCTACCAACTGAGCCAGCCAGGTGTCCCACTACACACATACACAGTGATACACAGATCATTAGGGGTTGAAAGGGACATCCGGGGGTAATCAAGCCCAACCTGTGTGCTCAAGCAGGATCATAAAGCCTACATTTCTCACCATGAGGCAGAAATTCCTTAATAAAAATTCTAAACTACATTTCATCCTGTTAACTTGCTCACTGCACAGTTTGAGAAATCTTCTTTAACGACTGCAATCTACAGACTGTAATAATAATCTAAGTACCCACATTTCATCCGTTTAATTCCTTTATTTAAACTTGCAGCTCTCAGAAAACATTCACTGATTCTTCCAATTTGGACAATTACTGCTATTTTTATTCTTTAGATTGGGTCATGAATGAATAGTCACCATTGTGTTGAAGATGCCTTAGATGACCATATTGAATGAGTTGAATCAGTCACTTCTTCCTTTGTGTGTCCATTACAATAGGAGTCACAGAAGCTCTCCCCTATTTTAATAGCAGATCAAGATCAATTTCAATGGCTGCACACTACCACCACAGTCAGCACCTTGTTCTTTATTGTCAGAAAGATTTAAGTCTTTTAAAGGACTGATGAAGAGTGAAGACCAAGAAATGAAATGTATGACTGTAGTTGATAATCACAGCTGATTTCAGGGAGTGAAATTATTTCATAATAGTTGATATACAAAGAATCTGTTAGTTAAAATGGAAAAACAAAAGATAGTTCTTCCAAAATTGCATTTTATTCTCTCTTCACATTTTGTTGATTAATGTTTTGGGTCAGAATCTAAATGTGGAGAAATAAAAGGCTATGCAGAACCTGTTCAGATCCGATTGCCTATATTTAGTCTAGTATTTAGTTTCCCTTCCTATCATGCAGAGATGTTTTCCTGAAGTGTTATAGACAGACAGCTCTTGTCAGCTGGATTGTAAGGGAGAACATTAAAAGCTACGCTACAGGGCTTTTGGTCTGTGTGTCAACAGCTCCCTGGTTCTCTTAGGCTACTCTGTCTCAGATTCACAGAACATTAGGGACTAGAAGGGACCTCGAAAGATCATCCAATCCAATCCTCCTGCCAGAGCAGGATCACCTAGATCCAGTCGCACAGGAACATGGCCAGAAGTGTTTTAAACATCTCCAGAGAAGGACACTCCACAACGGCCCTGGGCTCTGTCACCCTCACTGTGAAGAAGTTCCTTCTCATGTTGATGTGGAACCTCCTATGTTCTGGCTCACATCCATTGCCCCTTGTTCTATCATTAGATGCCGCTGAGCAGAGCCTAGCTCCATCCTCCTGACACCCACCTTTCACATATTTATAACATTAATGAGGTCACTGCTCAGTCTTCTTTTTTCCAAGCTAAAAAGACCCAGCTCCCTCAGCCTTTCCTCACCTGGGAGATGTTCCACGCCATCATTTTTGTGGCTCTGATATAGTCACAGAATCACAGAATGGCTTTTTCTTCTTCCCAATATCAGTGTCAACAAAAAACTGATCAAGCTGAATTGATTTGAGAATTTTTTACCTCCTCACTCATAGAATATAGTTCATGTTGGAAAGGAGCTCTGGAAATCACCCAGTCCAACCTCCCTGTCAAGGGAGTTAGGTCAAGCTGCTTAGTACCACATCCAACTGTGTTGGACCCCTTCTCTGGGCAACCTGTTCCAATGACTGGCCTCCCAAACAGTAAATATAGCACTGACAGTACTGATACTTTCAAAACACTATAAATCCAAAGAAAAAGCAATAGAAAAATTAAAGGTAGGATTATTCTCATCCTAAGGCAAGACAAGACATTAAAATGTCATTTCAAAAGCAGATCCACAGTGAGATGCACGTAGTAGGAGGGATCTCACTCAGTTGGATTATTTTTATGCCAGTTTCAGTTGCTTGTTTGGGCTACAATATCAATCAGGGAGTAGCATTTCCAACAGCTTCTGTCAATAGCAACACCTCTCCCTGCTCAGAGAAGAACGAGATTTATTTCTTTTTATTCCATGAAAAAGAAACCAACATGAAGCATTGTAATAAACCTAAGTCCTGTAGAAACAAAGCACAAAGAACCTGACCCAAATCAGAACAGACATTACAATTCAAGAATTATGTCTGCCAGGATCACAGAGATTTTAACTTAGAAATAAGTATAGATATGTATAGCTAAAAATTAATTTACAAAGATTTATGTTACAATTTGTACAACACTTCCCCTATTCTACATATTCCTTAGGATTTGCAAAACTATCATAGGATTTGCAATTCAACCTTTCATCCTACAAAGTGAATGAGAGATGTAAATAAATCCTATCTTAAAGCACCAATTCCTAAATCAGGGCTGCAGAGTTCACAATAAGACGTCCTTTGTACAAATCAGAGGATCAATACAGACTTTATAAACAAAGATGGCTTTCATCTAACAAGAAGAAATTGCCAGAAACTCAACATAAATTAAACTGATGCTCTAACTTTTACAAGACATTGCTGACCAGCTTAGGACCTAAGTGTTTCATGCTTTGATATATTGCACTAATAAACAATAATTATTAAAGAAGCACAAGCAATGCCTAACAGTTATGAAAGCTAATTAAACCATGGATGTTTTCCTCACTTGCATTGTGTTTTGGGATTTTGTATTAGACAGCAGTCAAACTGCTCTTCTAAATTCTTACACTATCCTCAAACTTATAAGGTAACACTTTCACTTCAGAAATAGAAAGCTGACACTAAAAATGTAAAGGGTGGGTGTCAGGAGGATGGAGCCAGGCTCTGCTCCGTGTCATTGAATGATAGGACATGGGGCAATGGGTGTGAGCTGGAACAGAGGAGGTTCCACGTCAATATGAGAAGGACCTTCTTCCCAGTGAGGGTGCCAGAGCACTGGAAGGGGCTGCACAGGGGGGTTGTGGAGTCTGCTTCTCTGGAGATGTTTAAAACCCTCCTGGACATGTTCCTGTGAGACTTGGTCTAGGTGATCCTGTTGTGGCAGGGAGATTGGTCTGGATGATCTTTCGAGGTCCCTTCCAATCCCTAATTTCTGTGATTCTGTGAAAAATCTGATAGGAGCAAAGGACCTCAGGCTCATAAACCTAATACAACTACAGTCGTAGTCATTTGATAGCCAAGTTTTTGGTATAACTGAATTTCTCAAAACCCACTCCAAATTCGCTTTGAAAAAAAAAAATTACATTAAATTTTCTATATAAATTTTAAACAACTCTCCGAATACTGGAGTAACCTAGTTTTCACTCAAGATACATTCCATTCATACTACCTTTACAAAGCCCTTATTCTCGCTTTCTGGGGAAGTTTAAAAACACTCCTCAATGTTTTCAGTGGATCAGCAGCACATAACATTGGTTAGGGGTGAACCTGTAGAGTAGGGCTGGTGGTTGAAGTCTTCCTGCCTGACCAACCTGGTGGCCTTCTATGAACAGGTCACAGCCTGATCTAGGGTGGGATGTCCCTGCCCATGGCAGGAGGATTGGACTAGATGATCTTTCCAACCTGAATGATTCTGTGATGCTATGATGCTATGAACAGCACTGCCCAGAGAAGTATTTTGCCTTTTATGAGCAGCACCCAAAGTTGCATCTAACACAATGCTTTTGGAAGAGAGCAAAGTCAACTAGCAAGGGAATTAATTCTTAACGTTTAAAAAACGGGTGGATATAGCACCTGAGGTCTATGGTCTGGTGGTTAGAGAGACGTTAGGATGAAGGTCGGACTTGATGATCCTGGAGGTCCTCTCCAGCCATGATGATTCCTTGAGTCATTTACTATTAGGAAAAGCAAAATGGGTTTTACACCACACAAAAACTATGACTGCCAAAGTTGAAACCACTGAAGACTTGGCAACATGTGGTTCAGTTCTCTCAGAGTACACAAAATATTAGTGAAAATCCCTTGCAGTCCTGGATTAAACTAGGCTTGGCAGAAACTGCAGAAGCGACCAGCAGTAGAGGGACTGCTGATGCTTGGAAATCAAGTACAAAATGCCAAACAAGAAGGCATCCTAAAACATGGGTAAGCCAGCCGTTCTAAAATTAGTCTTCCTTGTTATGAGCATTATGAGGAAGGAATAGACTGTCACTTCATGTCATCTTCAGCTGATGTCTGTTATAGGAAGACAAAACTACCTCCCAAGTAATTGTGCTACCAGGCAGCACAAGTGTTTGCTCATTCCATTCCATGTTTTGTAAAGGCTGGTCCCTACAGCACAGTATTTTAAGCAAACACACAAATCATTATATCATTGTTCAAAAAGATCTATGACTTCTACAAGGTTTGAAACAACCCAAGAGGATTCACTCTTTTTTTTTCTCCTCCCACTAACTCAACAGACCCACCTGTCAGCTACGCAAAACAAGCACAGAGGAGGTACTGCAAGTTACACACATCTTGGGGATATCCGTCTGCTAATTGAAAGTGAAGCACTTAGCAAAGTTTCAAAGGTTGATTCAAATCATTCTCACAGCCTAGTTTTTCACATGAAAACTTATCAGATAACAAAAGCATCTGGCAACAAACTGACTGCTTCTTATTCTGGTATCGTATCTATCACACAGCAAGTCCTGACTGGCATCACCGCACACAGGACTACTCCAAGCTGCCCTAGCAGACTCTGCTTCGAGCAGGTGGCCTGTCCTTCAACAATCTCCAGAGGTCCCCTTCCAAGCTCAATTACTCCGCAATTCTTTTTGTCTGAGCTGAGAGCCATGATCCCTTTTGCTGGCATCAGTACCAGAGACATCTCAGTGACTCCATGAAACATCATGTTCTGCCACTTGACTGCCTTGTCACTACAATCACACCCCCAGATGACTCTTTTGACCACATCTGATGCACACACACTGTTTATCCTGTTGTCTCACAAGCTTCCACCACCACTCACGTTGTCACAGTCAACCAACTAAACAATCACAAAAGCTTCTCTCTCTTTTTCAACCACCAACTCTTCTTCTTAGACCCCCCCGAATAGAGCATCCTTGGTCAGACACTGGAATGGGCTTCCTAGGCAGGTGGTTGAGTCGCCATCCCTGGATGTGTTTAAAGATCTTCCAAATGAGGTGTTGAGGTATCTGGTTTAGGGCTAAACTTGTAAAGTAGGGTAGATGGTTGGACTCTATGATCCCAAGGGTCTTTTCCAACCAGAGTGATTCTGTGATTCTGTCTCCAAAGGGAAAGAAAATAGTGCAAGTGTAAAGAAAAACCCCAAATGCTTCTGAAAAATCAGCCAAACCCAAACAGTGTTGGATTACTTGTGTCTTTTAGCATTCTGCAGATCTACATGACAGTGCACGTTTCTGTAATGAAAGAGTATTTCCCATATCTCCATTTTAGGGTGATTAGGCTTTCTTCCGGGGGAGTTTCTACCTGTCTGAGTGCAGGAAGAGGTACTATTATCTTTTGTATGCAGCTGCTGAATATGGTAAGCAGTGGGTTAGAACAGTGATCAAGTCACACTGAAGATGGTGAGGTTTATTCTGCCTTGCAGTACTCAAACTGCATTAGAACAAATTCAATTATAAAACTAATTACACGTCTTTAATTGCTTACACAATCAGCCAGCTGACTTTATTGGTGCTCTTGATACTACGCAGATGCACTTGCAGGTGTTAACTCTGTAACATCGAGAAACTACACTGCAGTATCCCAATGCCTGTAGAGTACTAGAAGGATGAAATAACCCTGTATTACACATGTGCCTAAATACATGGGAATATTAATCAAGCTTTCCTAGAAAATACAAATCCTTTATACAGCTAATATCTGCTTCATCTCCCTGCAACAGGTACCTAACCTGCATTACAATCATTCTGGTTCTGATATTTTTCCGTTTAGCGCCTATATGGCCAAAATTAATGGCTCAATCAGGTGAGAATTGCACTGTGAGACAGCTGAATCTCTGGCAGGTATGCAGCAGATAAAACGAGTAACCCCTATCAGAAGTGTCTGCCTTTTACTCTGAGGTGAGAGCAGGATGCTTGAGTAAAACACAGTCTTCTCCAAACCAGGTATTTCACAGAATCACGGAATATTAGGCACTGAAAGTGACCTCAAAAGATCATCTAGTCCAATCCCCCGGCCACAGCAGGATCACCAGATCCAGCTGCACAGGAACATGTCTAAGCGGGTTTTAAACGCCTCCAGAGAAGGAGACTCCACAACCTCATGAAAAATGCATAACCAATAGTGAAATGGGCTTACTGTGTTTAAAATGTTCAGTGAATTAAACCTTCTGTCTCTTCATTATAGTCCATCAAAATGGAATATAAACAGAAGGGAAAAGTTCAATTTTGAAAAATTAAAGAAGGAAATTAATGGCTTTTTAAAAAAATCCTTTCTGCATAGGAAATTAAACACTAAATTAACAGGAAAAATATAGATGAAAAATACAGATAAAAAATAGGCTGAGGACACTGAAGTTGTTTTACTCTAATAGTGTAATCAGAGTTCAGGAGCTTTCACAAAATAGTCGACTGAAAACATTACTGCCTACTCTTACGCGTGTAAGATAGAGTATAGGAAGTTCCACATCAATATGAGAACGAACTTCTTTACAGTGAGGGTGACGGAACACTCCTGGGCTGCCCAGGGGGGTTGTGGAGTCTCCTTCTCTGAAGACATTTAAAACCCTCCTGGACATGTTCCTGTGTGACTTGATCTAGGTGATCCTGCTCTGGCGGGGGGATTGGACCAGATGATCTTTCCAGGTCCCTTTCAGATCTGCAAGCACCAGCAATACCACTGGTGGTTGCTTGCTGTGGGGAGGTGTCACCACCAGCTTGATCTTGGTTTACACAAGTGTTTCAGTTGCAGCCAACAGGCTGCAATCAGCAAAACCTGAGAGTGACTGCACTGGTTTGCTGTTTCTGTGCACGTTTCTGCTATATACTATGGTTCCATGTACAAATACTGCTACACTTTTTCTGCTAGACACTGCTGGATGAAAAAGTCTGCCAGTAACATGAGCTTAATTGGGTTCTGAAAGAGAACAACCCCAGACTGGGACACAAGCCACTGGACAAGGCTGTGAAAGGTGCAGCCATTAGAAGAAACCACAGTAATGTGCAGAGAAGGGCATTAAGTAGTAAATGACTTTCAGGAGAGCAAGTGGTTCGTAAAATTGGTCTCCAGATGATAGCCAGTTCAGAGCTTAGCTGGTTCTTAAAATAGATGATTATATATTGCTACGTGAGCACACACACAGCCCTCAAACCTATTCATCCCTCTATCTTTGCAAACAAAAGTATTCCCTTTCCTCATCCATACACATAAATCTAATGGAATATTTTCCTGAATATCCTGTCTTGAGTCTCATCTTCTTTTAACAGCATCCCCATACACAACCTGAAGTTGTATATGGAGAGAAAGGGATTCCTCACACAACTTCTTGATGGAGTAAAGGCAGCCTCCCATCCTGGCTTCTTGGCCCAGGTTAAGAGAGCTGAATTCAGCTCCACCCTGCAGGCTCCCTTGTGCTTCTGTGGCAGCAGATTCCAACTCTCCAGCAAGACTTACTGCCTTACAGTGATATCTGCTGTTCCGTGAACACACAGTAAATTGGCTTTCTCACACAAACTGAGCTGAGCATCATGTTGGTAAAGCTACAGCAGGATTATTTTCAGTCATCATTGCGCCCAAGATTTAAATGTGCTAAACTCATTGTCAAGTTGAGTAGCCTCAAAAATTTAATCTGGACATCATTTAACACACTGCTTTTGCTGGAAGAGAGACCAAGTGGCTTCAGTGAAAACCATTCTATAGGGAGTCAAGACTGTTTAGTATCACAGAACCACTGGGGCTGGATGATCCAGCCCAGACCGGGACCTAACAGCACCACATCAGCCAGACCAGGGCATTAAGGGACACATCCAGTGTGTCTTTAAACACCTCCAGGGATGGGGACTCCACCACTGCCCTGGGCAGTCCAGTCCAGAGTCTGATCACCCTTTCCTGAGGAAGGACTTCCTAACATCCAACCTAACCCTCTCCTGGCAGCTTCAGGCTCTGCCCTCTCATCCTGGCACTGGCTGCTTGGGAGAAGAACTCGACGCCCCCCAACTACAACCCCTTTTCAGGCAGTTGTAGGGGGGAAGAAGTCTCTTCTTCTCTCAAGTCTCTTCCAGGCTAAACAACCCCAGCTCCCTCAGCCTTTCCTCATCAGACTTTCCTTCCAGTCCCCCAGCCTTGTTGCTCCTCCACACCCGCTCCAGCCCCTCAGTCTCTTTGTTGAGGTGAGGGAGCACCACCCCCAAGACTTGAGGAGAGGCCTCCCCAGTGCCCAGTACAGAGGCAGAATTATATCCCTAGTCTTGCTGGGCACGCTAGTGCTGATACCAGCCAGGATGCCATTTACACCAAGCTATTTTCATATTTCATTCCTCTGCTGTTATTAGCAGAAAGTAAACACAAACTCAACAAAAACAAAATATTCCCCATATCATTTCCACAGCTCCACAGCTGCAAAGGCAGGCAGAGTGAAGCTGTTCCTGTAACTGTGATTTCTTCTTTCAAAGAAGAGGCAAATCAGGCCTGAGGACATCTTGTAAGAAGTCACGATGACTTATAACAAAACACTTCAGAACATATGTTGCATATTCTCAGATAAAACTGTTATACAACATTTTATATTCCAGTTCTGCTCAGCTGGTTGCTTCAGAGGAGTAAGATATCGTGAAGTAAAGGACAGCGAGAACAAACTCGGATACAAGGCAAGAGCCACCTAAACCTACAGAATCACAGTCAGCTAAAGTTAAAGCAGACACAGGTTTTCATCACAGCATGCACTTCCACATATTTCAAGTAGTAGCAGTAGTGCCCTGTGCTCTGGCTGAGCTGGCTAAGATCAATTACTGAATGATGCAGGACTAGGGAGGTAAACGCCATGGGCTTTTTATGACACATATTTGGTGGTCTTTACATTTTGCTGTAATTTTTCAAGACAGGGAGACAACAGGGTGGTGGATTAACCTCGGCCAGCTTCCAGGTATCTAGCCAGCTGCATTCTCACTCTTCCTACTCAACAGAATCATAGAATTATAGAATCATTAGGGATTGGAAGGGACCTCGAAAGATCATCTAGTCCAATCCCCCTGCCACAGCA
>JAOXOE010028589.1:0-15904 GCA_028565055.1 Phoeniculus purpureus
GGGAACTTTGGAGGAAATTTTGAGAAACGGGGAAATTTGTGGCAAAGTGGGGAATATTTGGTGGGAAATGGGGGAAATTTGGAGAAAAGGGGGACTTTGGAGGAAATTGTGAAAAATCAGGATGGAAAGGGGGAAAAATTGGTGGAAAATTGGGGAAATCTGGGGGAAAATTGGAGGAAACTGGGGAAATTCAGAGAGAAGTGGGGAAATTTGGGGGAAATTACAGAGTAGAATCTGTAAGTTTAATTTGTCTGCTTTCTGCAGGAAAGTCTAAAGTTTAAGTTTGAAAAATTGAAAAGTCTCTGCCTTCTTCTTCCCCCCCCTTAGCGATACCTTGTTGGGTTTTTTTCCCTGATGTGTGTGGTGCAGGGAGTGTCTTGAGGCCTTTCCGTCTCCAAAAGGAGTCAGTTGTTTCACTGCCTGCAGATCTGTCAGTGGGCTTGTTAAACCCTCCCTTTGTATCTGATGCTTTATTTAAAAGCTCTGCGTTGAAACAGAGTTGGGGTCTGGATCCCCACAACGTTAATGGGACACGTGGGGATCCAGACAAGGACCTACACTACTGCACTACCCCGCTACTGTGGCACCACACAGCGGCAGCCCAATAGATTGTGGGTCCAATTCTTAATAGGAGGGCTGCTCTTCAGATTGGGTTTTCCTGTGGGAATTCTTAAGGAACAGTGGGAGAAAAGCATGATCTGAAATTCAGAGACACAAACAGCCTTGTGAAATCAGCAATTCTTGCTGCTGGGTGGGTGTTTCGTGTTTCTTCTCCCCTGAGGAAGGCATTGCACTATAAAGAAATGAGATTGCGTCGGAAAAGAAGTCAACATTTTCAGTTTGGATTCCCACCAAGCTCCTCTCTCAGTGGGGGTGACAATTACCAGAAGCTCCAGCAAGAAAACAAAGTCCTTTCTGTAAATCCTTGTTTTGGATTCCTTTCCCCACTCACACAGCAAAGCAATCTCAAAGATGTTTAAAACCTGCCTGGATATGTTCCTGTGCAACTTGGTCTAGGTGATCCTGCTCTGGCAGGGGGATTGGACTATATGATCTTTTGAGGTCCCTTCCAATCCCTAATGTTCTGTGATTCTGTGACAAGGGTTGCTTATCTAGTCGCTGTGTACATGGACTTTTTATTTTGCATGTTTTGTCATTGTTTGACTTGCTAAATGCTTTATGTCTGTTTCCAGAGTTTTCTATACTCAAAAAGTCTAAATACAATAGACAAGTTGTTTCAAAACTCAATGCAAGATTACAGTTGTAAGCATTTGAAGTACACAAACTATGTAATTACAGAAAAACATTAAATTGTTTCAATCAGTAACCTGGAGGGTAACCCAGACTGCCTAACAGAATTCATGGTGTTTTTTCTAATAGCAGGTTCAAAGTCAGAAACAATGTTGTATGAAGGAAGTGGTTTGAAGCAGTGTTGAGTAGGACTGTGTAGCAGGGTGTGTAATTGTATCTCGGAACAGCATCAGACAGCTGATTTTTGTCTCAGTGTGTGCCCAAAGATTAAATTATTTTTTGAAAACATCCCTGTATAGTTTCTCAACAGGGTGCAAAAGTGGGAAGGATAAAGACATTTGTTAATTCGTACGTTTGAGGTAATGATGGGCTTAACTTTTGACATTCTGTTAGTCTTTTTCAAGACAACAGAAGTCCCTGTCTCTCACTCACTTCTGCCATTGTTTCAAAATTAAACAAAACCTCTGAAAAAACAGCTAATGTGAATTTTATGCCAAAATTTTACTAGCCGCTAGAGGACTCTGTTGGTTTTTATATATGACTACAGCTCTGCTTAGGTGGCTATTTGAGTAGTAAATGCAGATTTATAATTTTTCTGGAGATTGCTTACAGAACTATGAGCAATAATGATCCATTAATTATTTCTTAAATAAGTTGGTTTATTTTTTGGTTTATTACATTGTTCTTTATATAGTTATGTAATATTTAGAGAGTGTAAAACTGCCTTTTTCTTTAAAAACATAGGTGCAGCCACAGCTTTTGATAGGAGATGGCTATCTCATGTCTGTGTACTTAAAGGCATTTCTGTGAGAATGGAATAGGAGTTTTCTCCCAGAATTGCTTATGAACTGATGAGTTCACTTGGCTAATAATAACTGGCCTTTGGGGGAAGCAGACTTATTTTGATGTTAATGTGTTGTTTCTTTCTTTGTTTTTAGTGGGCCTGTTCCAGTTTTGGTCATGAGCCTTCTTTTTATTGCTTCTGTGTTTATGCTGCACATCTGGGGTAAATACACTCGTTCATAGACTCAGCTGCCATCCTAAAGCATACATCTTGGACCAAAAATATGGTGGATCCTGGTTGTTCTTGGAGAGAGACTGGGGAAGCTTCATATCACCCGTTGAAGTCCCATCAACTTTTACTGTAATACCTAGTGAATTTCTCAGTTTGCTCTTTGGGCAGTTTAAAAGTCTGTCATGGGTCATTTTATATTTGTATTTCTGTACACTTAGAATACAGGTAACGCAATAAAAGTTCTATATGGAAATAGAAACAGTCTTAACTGTACTTCTTCATCCTATTCCAACATGCCACAACTAAAACATCGTACTAGTTGATTTTACATACAACTGTATTTCTGAGTAAATGCCATCTGACAGTTCAAAGCAGGTACTGTACCTTGCTTTGTGATTTTACAGCAGAAGGTGTTTTGTGATTTGAGAGAGGCCAAATCAGGTGCCCACATATGTAACGATAACAAACATATTTGTTTTACATTAGCTCCAAGCGTATTTCATTTATCACAGCTTTCCAATATCTGAAGGGGCCCACAAGAATCATAGAATCATTAGAGATTGGAGGGGACCTTGAAAGATCATCTAGTCCAATCCCCCTGCCACAGCAGGATCACCTAGACCAAGTCACACGGGAACACATCCATATTGCTTTCTAGAAGTTCTTTTACACAGGTGTGTAGCGAGAGGACAAACGGAAATGTTCACAAACTTGAAGAGGGGAGATCTAGGTTAGACATTAGGAAAAAATTCTTTCCTGTGAGGGTGGTGAGATACTGCAACAGGTTGCCCAAGGAAGTTGTGGTCGCCCCATCCCTGGAAGTGTTCAAGGCCAAGTTGAATGGGGCCCTGAGTAACCTGATCTAGTGAAGGTGTCCCTGCCTATGCAGGGGGATTGGAACTAGAAGATCTTTAAGGCCCCTTCCAACCATAGCTATGGTTTCTTAAATGCAAGTAAAACTTTCCTCAGTGCTCTCTGTACATAAAGACATGTAAGTGCTTGTTTTAAAAACTGTTTGAGAGAGAGAGCACCAGCTGGTACCCAGTTGATTTTAGAAGAACTGTATGGCAATCAAAGACACGTTTCTTCTGCAGGTCCAGACTCTTTCCAGTCTTTCCTCTTTTTAGGGAGGAAAATAGAATGGGAAGGCTGGAAAAGCAGTGGCTGCATTTCAAGTAACAGAATATGCAAACAGACTGAGGTACAGCTAAGTGACTCTTCAGATAATCACTTCCCTTCAGCATGTTTGTTTTGAACAGACAGCTCTTCCTTCTCTTTTTAAAGATGCGTATGTATTGGTGCATTGATGTTTCCATTTTTTCTCACTGTGGATGTGCTCTTCAGATAACAAATCTGGCCTTTCCCCACAGTTGGATAGAATTATTTTAGGTTGTTCATGTTGTGTTGCCTGTTCAAGTATCAGTTTGTAATGGGAAATTTATATTCCTGCTTATGCAGCCTTCATGCAAGTGTTGATGCCTAACATGTTGTAGAAGCAGCTTCTCTTATGCGCCATCTTCCTTCAAATCAATTCTTAAAGTAGCATTCATGCTGAAAAGAAGAAACTGCTCAGAATAAAAATGAGTATGTGGTTTCAGGGCTGCAAGAATAATTGCTTTGAGCTATGTTTATGCTGTAAGACCTACGGTAAATGAGAGGGAAGATCTGGATCAGAAACTGAAAATGGTCTTACAAAACATAGTGGTATGAGGGTTATGTTTTCAGAGGATTGGAGCTGAGGAACAGGGCCAAACCTGGTGACTTGGAGGGCAGCATAGAGCGCTAAAGTGGTGCAAACTGAGCCAGATACATTGTGTATCAAGGAAGAACAAATCACATACTGCTCTGTGTGTGGAAGAAGTAAAAACACAAGAAAAACTAAAATGAGCAGGGGCATTTGGTCTCCACTTCAAAAACCAGAGATGAGGATGTCTTTATTTAAATACCAAGAAAATAAAATCTAAATAGTGAATGGTCTTCAGGCAAGAAGGAAAATGCTAAGAAATTACCAAACTCAAGTCAGATGTTCCTATGATCACGTGGACAGTCTGTGCTGCTGAATTAATTAATGCTACTCAAAGGGAAAGGAATAATATACTTTAAAATACTGTAAGGGGAAGGAATAATGGATAGCAGTAATGCCTGAGTAGGTAACTACTTCTTTGCTCTTGGTAGAGCTTTCTAACACAGCAGGAGACAGTTTTCTTTGAAGCACTTCCGGTCCCTAAAAGCTGTTTTGCCACATCAATCGATTCCATTTAAAGCCCTCTGTATTTTTGTTTTTCTGGTATCTTGCCGCTTCTAAAGACTAAAATCGGCTACTGACTCAGGGAAAAGGGGCAAGGGGAAGGCTTACTGCTGCACGCCTACATTGAATTCAGCTGGGGATAGAAACCAGGACTCAAGTGCTGTGCTTGACAAAATACTTTGTTTTCTAGAATGGTCTGTAACAGAACTTTCATGCAACGCAAATTTCTCTAGTTTTGCACAACTGGCTTCCCACATCATCTTGGCTTTGTATTTTAGAAGCATAGCTTTGCTATGGTTTACAAACTGTTGCTGTTTTAATTCATTAAGTGATACTTCAGGTGTTGGGTGCACCTTTACTTTAGGTGGATGCAGCTAGCTAAAACATCTATAGCTTCGTTTATTGTGCATGACAAAAAGATTTCTTTATTGTGTTTTCAATTTGTGATGATTTTAGCAGTTAACGTGAAAGTGTTAGATATTCATGTTTACATTTCATGTACATGAGCTGTAGTGGATTCTTGCAATCAGTGTTTATCGAAACTTCAACTCTATACAAGTACAGATAAAGAAATCCAGATTGCAAGGACTGGATTATAATCTGGATTGTATTGAATGTGAGGATTCTGTTTGGCCTGGGTGAATAAATTATGGTCCTACTGACAGACAGTAGCTAATCTGTAATACAGAAAACAAGCGTTTTAGTAACAGGTGGAAAAGAAGAAAGGGTGGTAATTTGCAAAACTCACATCAGGCAATTAGAAATTAATAAGAGTTTGGATTTGTATGAGTTTTATTTTAGCTTAAACCAGGACACTTCAGCAGAAAGGAGTTTTTTTTTTTCCTTTTCTAACATCAGACTCTGAATTTACCCTGCAATAATAGACTGTTAGCTCTTTCCAATGTTTCATCTATGTCCAGTTGTATCATAAGCTCTCTGAGGTTATCAGACAGCACATACAAGTGTGAGCTCTCTTCAGTACAGTTCACAGTAAGTTAAAATGCACTCTCTAGAGGCATATATATATGGCTGTAAAGTTACATGGATGCACACGTGGATGGTCACAGTTCAGAAATGTAAAAGAATGTTTCTGAAAATGTCGAGGTACAGTGGTACGTACTCTCATTAGACTGTACCATGACAGCAGTGCAAAGAAGCAAGCAGAACAGCTTGTGTTCTCTTCTTCAGCTGTGCTAGCTAGAGATGAGAGGGTGCTACAGTGAGATCATGTGGTGAGAGTTAAAGTATTTAATAAATATATTAATAGATTTTTGTGAAGGGCTTAGTAGAAATACTTGTTTTTATTTTTTGTCTCGAAAAAGACGCTTCCTGTTTCTTCAAAGATGAAATTGTTATGTTCTTCCAGCTTTGATAATAAGGTTGAACTGACATCTTCCTATTTCTTCCTATTAGCTGTTGGTATAAATGTGTTTTATACAAGGCAGCGGTTTTTTTTCTTTTTAGACTTGGCATTGTTACTAACGTATTGAGAATATTAATGATTCCTAACTTGGGACATGAGCTGTAAGAGGGGACAACTGATTTCTGGTTTTGATTTCAGAAGCTAGTGAAAGGAATGGCAGCCAAAGCAAGAGCAGGTGTGAAGTTACTGAGTACACTTCATCCCTCACATGTGTGGTGACATCTTCCTTCTGTGTTCTATTTGTCTCTTTTCCTCTGGAGGCTGCTGATTATACTGAATTGTGCCATGCAGTAGGATAATTCTGCAGTGTGGAGATGTGGCAGGTAGTAACCAGTGTTTGTGTGCACAATTATCTAATGATAGAATTGCCTTCGCTGAATGAACAAACTTATGCAGTGAGATTATCTCCCTGTTTCTGAACAGAGAAAGAACCTTACAATACCTGTTGAATGAAGAAATAAGTTCTCTGCTTCCAAGAATGTTTTCTACATCCAGGCTGAACCCAAGATCTAAACCACATCTCCCACCAGACTGTCTCTGTTTGTAAACAGCAGATGTAGAGAGGTTCCTCCCCTGGTGGGCTACTTACCAGCTGTGTCAGGAAGTTATTTTCCACAAATTCATGGAACCTCTTACACTGTTTCCTCTGTGCTATATTTCCAACAGATGTAAGGCAAGATGAAGTCTCCATGTGGACAAGGGCTAGAGATTGTGAGAGTTCTGCCAGCCTCCTGTAGAATGCCTCGTCCACCTCTTTATCCTGGTTGGGTGATCTATAAGAGAGTCCCAACAGGATATCTGCCTTGTTGGCTTTTCCTCTCATCCTTGCCAACATGCATTCAATCTTATAATTATCCTCATTGAGCTCAATATAATCAAAACATACCCTAAAATAGAGGGCTACTCTACCACCTCTCATTTGCCTGTCCTTTCTGATGATCTTATAGCCATTAATTCCAGCTCTCCAGTCTTGAGAGTCATCCCACCATGTTTCAGTGATTGTGGCTATGTCATAATTATCCAGCAGGGGAGCGCAGCTACTGTATACTCTTGACTGATGAACAGTACATCTCAATTGGGGAAGGTCGTCCTCTTTGACAGAGTGGGTAGCTTCAGGAGCGACACACATGGAGCGGTGAGGGAGGAAGAGGACACCCGCCTAGCCAGCCAGATCAGCCAAATCAACCCTGGTGATCAATGGGGTGACAGATGTCTCAGCCAGATCACCCTCACATCCTATTGTACAAGGGCTTCCAGCTCCTACTGCTTGTTTCCCATACTGTGTGTGTTGGTGTAGATGCACTTGAGCTGGGCTGTCAATTTAAGCCCCAGCAATTGAATGCCAGCCTCAGTTCACCTCTATTGAGCCTGGTTTCATCCCTTTTCCCCTTCAAAATTCTGATTCTTTCTCTTGAGAGCATTTGTCGATCCAGAATCTTAGGGCTGGGTGGTTTTCTTTGTGTTCTCAAGTAGACAAGATATTAAAAGTTTTGAGGAACAATGCTGTTCAGATCCCAGGTAATTCCCAGTGTTGACTAGCCAGGTCTCATGTAGTAGCTGAAGCATGAATGTTTTCCAGAGAGTTTGGATGCAGGTGTCTGGATGTTTACAGCTGGCTCATCTTTGCCATGTAGACATGGAAAGCCTACAGGGAGAAAATAACCAATGCCACAAAGTTCACAACAAATGCAAAGTAAAAGCATTTTATAAACTGTTTGACCTCCTAATTTGATATATCTGACCTTTCCGTGTCTTGTGTGAGAAAGTAACGTGGGGTTAAGTGCAGTAGTTAGTTACCTGCCTGTGTAAAACAACTCCTCCTAGCACTGAGGTTGTAGGTATAGTCATGCCAAGTCTAGTAAAATCTGTAGCTGATTTACAGGCTATGTAATATGCCTGTACTGTAAGAAGATGGTGTTAATGTAAGGATTGTCCCTGGAATGCATGAGCATCAGGTCATTAGAAACTGATATCTTAAAAAGCCATCTAATCACCACAATTAGGAGAAAAGAAACAACTGTATTAATGCTCCAAAACCATCTCCTATAAGATAGTGGCATTCAGCTAATACAGAAGTTGGGAACAATGCTGCTATTGAGATTTCTTGGATCAGATGACAAGGAACCTTGTCATAAAAACTGGGATACATTCCCAATCTGTCTTATCACAAATGTCTTTGTGAAGTACCTGGTTGTGAAAAAGCTGCAAGGGCAGATTAAAGTGATAGAGTGATGCACCACAGGTTCTGGCATTCCAGGTGTAACTTGGATGGTTTTATTGTGAACTGGCAAAAGTATGGAGTCAAAGCAGTACTTTTACATACAAAGTCTCATTTTTTCCCTGTGCATTTAACACCCTGAGATCTCAGACTTGAAAGTGTTGCTGTAATGCCTACTTAGCATGCCCATGCTAAATATTTCCAGCACCTGCTGTGACAGAAGAGTTTTCATGCAGTGCTTCCGATCTTACTTTTCACTTCTCACCCTTGCTTGATGCTGCCAGGTAGAGCCCCAGCACACGCTGTCTCCCTGGAAGACCATTAAGATGGATCAGAAGATAACAGTCATTCAGAACTGGAAATAAATCTAAGATAAAAGCAGACCTACACTATGTCTTAAAATAGCAATTAATGTCTCATTTTCTTTATCTTAAGAACCACTAATACAAACTATTAGTAACAAGAAATTCAGCCATAGTTTCTTTGTTCTCACAGTTTGCTTTCTTTTGTTGTGTGAATGGGGAAGGAAGAGTGTTCTGTCTCAAGTCAGACTTGCTGGGTTGGGTTGAACTTCCTGTGACACATTTTCTGTCCTTGTGTGGAAGTGGTGTGGCAACTGGAAAATTCAATCTTTGCCTCACTGTGGTTCAGTGACACAGGCCAGGCTAGAATTCAGGATATCCGGGGTCCTTAAGTTACAGATATTCCTGTGTATAATGCTGTGTGCTTCACATTGAAGTGTAAAGTCCCATCTGGTATGAGTTAGCCAATGTATGAGCTGTCAGTACTAGGAAATACAGGAGAGTGGTGGCACAAGGCATCAGTTTATTGCAGAGATTGGCTGTGCCCAGTTTTGAGCACCCTCAATAAACTGGAGTAAATCCAGTGGAAGTCCAGTGGAAGGGACTGGAGCACTTGCTGTGTAAGGAGAGGCTGAATCATTTGGACCTGTGTAGCCTACAGAAGGGGAAGGCTTTGTAACAAACAGCCTTCCTATACCTATACAGACATCATGAAGAAGTTGAAGAAAGGCTTTTCACAGCAATATGTGGGCAAATGGGCAAAAGTTGAAATAAGAGAACTTGGTTATAAGAAGAAAACCTTTTCACCATGAGGACAGTCAGGCATTGGAGCAGGTTACCCAAAACAATGCTGCAATCTCTTCCCTTGGATGTTTTCAGGACCCTGGAAAGCCTGGTCTGATCTAATAGATGAGATACCTATTGAGTTGTAGGTAACAGGGTTGCACTAAATGAGTTTTCAACATTTCTTCCAAGCTGAATCACTGTATGATCACGTGGTTCTTGTGGAGTCTTTATGACCCTGACTTGAATGTCTGTGTCCTCTGAAACTTGGGATATTTCTGCTCAACTTTCTGGAGGTAAAGAACTGAGGGTGAGCAGAACCTCAATAAAAGTCTGCTTCAGGTTATCAAAGGTCTTGGAGTTGTAGAGAGAAAGAGTCTTACTTTTATGTCTGAATTTCTTCAGTCTTCAGGGCTTGAATTTTTGACTTAGTGAATTGACTAGAGGTAGTTCCAGGATGTTAGTGACATGTGTATATTATGCACTCACAGAGAATAACAGAACATTAGGAATTGGAAAGGACCTTGAAAGATCATCTAGTCTGATCCCCTTGCCACAGCAGGATCACCTAGATCAAGTTGCACAGGAACAAGACCAGGCAGGTTTTAAACATCTCTGGAGGAGACTCCGCAACCCCCCTGGGCAGCCTATTCCCATGCTCTGTCACCCTCACCAGGAAGAAGTTCCTTCTCATATTGATGTGAAACCCCTTATGTTCCCGCTTACGCTCATTGCCCCTTGTTCTGTCAGTCTCCTTTTTTCCAAGCTCAAGAGACCCAGCTCCCTCGGCCTTTCCAGATACATCAATCACATGTCTACAAAGAATCATCAAAACTGTTCACGCTACTCCATCTGCTGGGGAAATCAGTAATAACTTCCAGTGTTTAAAGGGTGGAGACCTTTGATCACAAAGGCAGGGATTTCCTGATGTTTTGTATCTATAAGCAAGTGTCCTCATTTTGCAATGCTTGTTCTATACAGGACAAACTGGAAATCTGTATTTGTTTGAGGAATTTTAGTCTTTGAACAATTCAGCAAGTATAATAACTATTATTTTGGTCCTGTTTCCTTTATTTCAAGATGAGTGGCCCTAGCCGATACTGTTAATAAATAAGACACAGTCCTGAAAACCTGCGCCTCTTCTTTTCTGCTCGTTGTAGTTGCAGAACATGAGAATGTTTGCTGAAACATCCAGAGCAGACCACGAAAGTCAGTCCTTGTGGTCCAGGGTCACATTTTGTCTGCTTATAGAGGGCTTATCTCAGTGGTCCCTGATTATCACCTCTTCATAACTATCATCTGAAAGTTTCCTCACCAAACTCTGGAATGACTCTGCATAGAGGTAGTAAAGAGTGATAGTGTTGATGGTGCCTGAGGTGGAATTAAAATTTCATATAGTTTTGGAAGGTAATAGTAAAGATCATGCTGCCTCTTCTATGAGCTGTGAGATATAATGTCTGATAGTAATTTCTGTCTTGATATAAGAGAACTTTGTAAGAAGAACACATGAAGGAGTTAAAGGCTAAGCTAAGAGTCATATGGATTTTATAGGCATCTTTTTATTTACATTAAGTAATAGGTACCAACCATTTCTGGAGAGTAACACACACTGAAGTGAATTGAGAGGTTGGAGACAGCGAGCCTCATTTCTGTTTAGATATGCAGGCAGAGGCTGGGGAGTTGACCGTCCTGGAGACTCACATACACTGTTTATTGTATTTTGAGCTAGAGAGAGAGCAGTGAGTTCCTTTCAGGAGTGTGATTGCTTGATTTTTGTGAGAAGTAAGCTTTCCCTTGGACCAAAGAGGATGTTATGGTCCTTTTCCCAGCCAGGAAATCTTCAGTTTTGCTATTCTTTTGTATGAATAAAAATGCCAGTTTGTTCCCTGTATGGTGGTAAATTTGTAATTCACTTGCTGTAGAGACTGATGAGTAATGAAACTTAGTCCCTGCTAATATAATCTGAATTGAATACCTAACCTTGAAGAGGTTCTCTGAAGTAGTAGAGACTGTGATGGTGTTTAAAGGAGAGTGCATCAGAGACAGAGGGAATGAAGCTGCTACTGTCTCTAACTGCACTAATATGAAAAGGAAATATTGTAAGCAATAGACTGCTTCCTGTGAGGCCAAAATGTAATCCCTACAATTCAAATTGCTCTTCATATATGTGAAGGACAGATTTAGACCCACGACGGAAAGCAAAGCTGTGAAGAAGAGGAGGAGGGCTAACAGCTTACTTCTTGGCTGTTAACATTGAATAATTAAACACTAACAGCCAAAAGGAAAGCTGTTGTTTTCCTAGTCCAAATACCCAGCCAGGAATAAAACATTAAGCAGCTATACAAATGATGTCTTTAATTTTCTTTTCATAAAGCAAACCACTAAATTAAACAACATATACTTTGGCTGCATAAGTGCATTTCAGGTAGCCAGAAGTATAATGTCTGGAATTTCTTCTTTGCAGGTAAACAGAATGTTACTTAGTGTGCTGGGATTTCTCCCTTAAAATTCATTGTGCATCTTTGGAAATTAATATCTAGAATGCTAAAGCTGTGGAAATTAAGTCCAGTATTTTAAATATTAAAGATTTAAACCATTACTGTCCTATGTTAAAGAACACCCTAAAGGTCTCGTATATCCAAAAAATGTGTTTTGGTTTTGTTTATTTTCTCCAGTTATGTTGTTTGGTCCAAAAATTTTACTCTTCAGTGGATCATTAATTTGTGATTCTACTGATGGAGGGTCTTCAGGTGTTCTGGAATTAAATTCTGGCCCCTGCTCCTTTTGTAGTCTTTTCACAAAAACCCAGCTTTCAAGAAGTTCCTAACCTGCAGCTTAAGCTTACCAGAGCGTAGAGTAAGGCAAGTTGGTTGAGCGGTGGTTTTGATTGTGTGTGAAGCAAGGGTTGTAAATACAGGAACAAAACAAAGCCATCGCGTTCACGATTTCAGACTGCAGCCCATAACCCGTTCACATGTTTTATACTGAAAACTCAGAAAAGATAAAAACCCCAAAAACCTGAGAGAAAAAAAAATGGCGTATGAAGTGAAGGAGAGATGGCAATTATAATCCAGTATGTCTGACAGAAGAAATAACCCCCAGAGCCAGAGAATTGTCATCAGGTAGCGATGATATCAGTCTAGAGCTCCTTCCAGCTTTGGATCACAGGGCCCACCAGCAGAGCTCCCTGTACACAGCACCCCTTCACAGTCACTCATCAATCAAACAACTCTGAAAATAAAGACCACATGTCATCAAATTTATGGAATTCTTCCCGTCCTGTTTATGCAAGAACTGCCATATCACTTATGTTGCTGTACCAGCTTTCTGGCCTCGGAGAGACGGGTGATTTTCTTTTGCTAGTGTCAGAGTAGATAAGTTCTTTTGCTTCTGGTGTAAAACTGACAAGTTGTTGTCATAAGGCAGTTTTACTGCACAGAACACCAGAGACCATTGTACGCACGCAGGGGTAATAGCTTTGGAAGGCTGTTTATTCACCTCTGTAAAGCTCCTCTGCCATCGTGGACGGAGAGGGTTAGAAGAAATACTGTGTTTGCCTATGCAGAAACCTTTGAACTTGTTTGTATTGATTGCGTTCGAGCGCTGGAACTGGCAGATTGCTCCAGAGCTGTGCTAGAAACTCTGCGGGCGCTTCTGTGGCAAGTCTGATTTCTTGCCAGTGCTCAGGCCTGCGCTCACACCTCGTTCGCTTTACTTGGATAGGTGCAGGCAGCGGTTCCCGTGTCCGTATCACGCTAGAATGCCAGGTACAGAACAAATGAGCCCTATTTCAGTGCGTTGTCTGTCACCTGTGTGTGACAATTCTCCTCCTCACTCCTACTCAACCTGTATCTTCAGACGCATCTTAAAAAGTAGAGATCGCTCCAGCATTGCTCTCTCTAACTGAGCTGCACAGATAAGGAAAAGGTTGCAAATTATATTAAAAGCATTTAAAAAATAGCAGTACTTGTGCTGGCAGAGTTCCCAGCACACCATATGTTGACCTTTTCTGGTCAATGTGGAAACCACAGTCAACTGTGATGGATTAGTGTTTCACCTCAGATGTATCGCACCATGCTTTGCTTTCTCACTGATGTCACCCTACTACCCTTTCCAAGTGACTTCAGGCTCCCTTGGTGTATCCTTTTTGCTCAAAGCTCTTTTCAAGGTGTTCTCCCCAAGAACAGCCCACAAACCACCAGCTGCATGTTCCCCAAAACCAGGATTTTGTTTGTTACTGTGTGTGCCTCAGCCTGTTTCTCCACTGTTACTTGTCCAGCCTTCAGGTGTTCTTTGCAAAGCATTTTTGTTGACTTCCAGGTTTGTTTCTGTGATTAGAGAAAGATCCCCTTTCTCTTCCACACCTCTCTGTGTTTTCATTCTCTTTTACCCACAACATGAATTTCTGAGGCTTCTCCACCCTCCTGACCCATGAGGACAACCTGATGCCTGTTCTTTGCTGGTCTTTGCTCATACACTGAAGATGAAGGCTTCTTATATTTTTGCCATTCTCCTATAACATTAATTCTTTATATCCGATATGAATTATTGGCAGATTAACAGCAATCTGGAAAAGCAGATGGTGCTTTCCAGACCTCCCTCCTCCTTCCCTGTCATGGTTGAAAGGAAACGCACATTAATGCAGCCCCAGCCTTAGTTGGGAGCACAGGCCTGTGTCAGGCTGCCAGATCTTTATGTACAGCTTTATCTTGTGTACATATTCCCTATTTCTTCTGGGTAGAGAAAGAAACAACCAATATATACATCGCTGTTTTTATACTGTGCAATAATTTTATCCATCGTTAAAAATGCAGCTATGAGCCTCACATGTGACTGCATCTACCACATAGGTGCATACTGGTGGCTCCGTGTTTGTACTCTTAGACCAGGTATTTATCTGCACTTCCTAAATCCATTGAGCATCAATATTTATATTTTTCCTATGGAAACTCTGAAATATAGGTCTGATTGAAAGTTGTTGGTGTGCCTTGGAATGGCAGATACTCACCACCTACTGAGTGATCTGAGTGAGCCATCTCCCCTGGCTATGAACAGACTCTCGTACTGCTTTATCTGCACAGTTGCACTGTGTCCTGCCTTTATGCTTGCATCATGTTAGGCACCTTTTCAGTCTTTCTCTGCTGGACAACTCTCTTCAGAGATGTAATGTCAAGAAAATTCATCATGCTGTAGTTGTACATGTGTCTTTGCCTGTAATGCACTATTATCTGTCACTGTTTGTGCTTGAAACAATGAGTAAGACCTAGTTTGGATGTGCACAAATACACTTCAAGCTTCTTACAGGAAAAAAAATCAATTTTTTAATAATTTTTTCACTTCAGAGGAGACAAGATTTGTATGAAATGCACCAAAAATGGCAGAAACTGGTAGCAAATAATGTATGCGCATGTATATGCACACTGACACACAGAGGTTTCAGTCTGAGATACACAGCCTCTTTTTGCAGATACTTTCCCTTTGTCTTCAAGAGTCTATTTTTGACCGTCTTTCCTCTCAGTCTACAATTAATAAAGTCAGTCACCAGAGGCAGTGAAATTATTTCTCCTTTATCGTTTTGTCTATTAGTACCATGTGCTGTTCATTATAGTGTTACCTATTTTTTGACTATGTTTTGACTGAAACCTTCTCGAGACAGAAGGGATCCCACAGCACTAGGGGGGTTAATGAAGCCTATGGTGCCCTCTTAAATTCAGCACTGTGCACCACTTACAGTATTTTTTTTCAGGTTTTTTTTTTAAGACTAGTGTTTAGTTGCTTGGTCACAGCTTTCCTGTGTCAAATGGCAAGAGGCCACCTTGCCAAAGAGCACAGCATCACTGAGCACAGCGTCTTCGATAGTAGGCACTGCAGGGAGAGAACACTGACTTGGACATGATGGAGTTTTGTGAGGTTTTGTTGTCTTTCACTTTAGTTGCTTTTCCTGTTTGTTTCATTTATAACCCTTTGTATGTTAGTGGAGTAGCACGTGTACCCCAGGCAAATCTTGCAAAAACTTTTCCCCTGTCCATGCCCCTGTGTGCTCTCTATTTAAGATCAAGCAGATTAATGTAAAGTTTACCAAAGAATTTGGAGTTTCATGATGGAAAGCAGAATTTATTTATTACTATTGGTTTCTGGTGTCATTTCAGACTGTTTCATGCTCCTCATATAAACATCCCCTTGCATTTACTCAGCTATATACTTACACTCCAAAAGGAGTAGCATATGGTGTGAAAACCAGATGCCCCTGCCCACGTAAAAGTTCTATACATTTGTTTGAATGTAGTCAGGAAACAGTCACGATCTTCTTCCCACTCTCAGAGGAGTCAGCTGAATGCAGCCAAGCCCCTGTTTAGCTCTCAGTGACAACTGGTGTTGCCTAGGCTCTCCTGGGACAGACTGTTCTGTCTCATGGGAATGTTTCACCATGCTCCTCTGAACTTCCCATGACTGTGTGTTACTTCTCTCTACTGATATAGTCATTGTATTCCCCTCAAGGGCTGTCTGGGTGCCTCAATGAAAACCTTCTAGTTTATTCCTCTGCAACATCTGGCTCTCATTTCTCATTCTTTGCATCTGTGGAGGTGTCATAGAATCATTAGGGATTGGAAGAGACCTTGAAAGATCATCTAGTCCAATCCCCCTGCCACAGCAGGATCACCTA
>JAOXOE010028590.1:0-15904 GCA_028565055.1 Phoeniculus purpureus
GACCACTCTTTCCATAAAGAATTTCTTCCTGATGTCCAATCTAACCCTCCCCTGTTGAAACTTGAAGCCCTTCCCTCCGGTTCTAGTACTAATTATCTGTGAGAAGAGACCAGCATCAACATCTCTACAATGTCCTTTCAGGTAGTTGTAGAGAGCGATGAGGGCTCCCCTTAGCCTTCTCTTCCTCGAACTTGAACAGCTCCAACTCTCTATCTCTCCTCATCAGATTTATTCTGCAGGCCGTTCACCAGCTTCATTGCCCTCCTCTGGACTTGCTCCAGCACCCGATGTCTCCCTTGTACTGAGGTGCCTAGATGCACACTAAACATGTAGAATTGACAATTTAAATCCACTTCTTAATTAAGATTAACATTTTCTGGTGTGTGACTAGCCCTTTGTGTTCTGCTGTCTCAGTCCTCATACAGGTGTAGTTCTAAAGCTTCTTTACTTCAGTTATGGTGCCTAATCTAGTTTATTTCCTAAACTCTTTGCAGTGGAAGGTGCGTCGAACACTGGCTTTCTCCATACATGAACTGGCAGTTATTCTGGGGGATCAGCTAACAGCTGCTGATCTAGTGCCAATTTTCAATGGATTTTTGAAAGATCTGGATGAAGTGCGTATTGGGGTCCTTAAGCATCTGTATGACTTCCTGAAGGTAGGAAAGTGTAATTTTTCTAATTGTATTGCATTAAGTGTCTTTTAATCAATGGCTAATAACATCTCTAGTTTTGGGCAATGCTGCCATTCTGTGTGCACTGTTTGAGGCCCCTCACTTCTGTTTTGTATCCCAACAAAATACCAAAACTGAAAACCCTTTGAAAATGTGGTTGTAAATGCTCCGAGATGTAAATCCACCCAACTATTGTAAAAGTGTTTTGTGCAGACCAGCTGGAATGTTGGACCATGAGCAATTTGTCTGGGGCTAGGAGAGAAGTGAGCAGAGCCTAGTGGGCTGCAGCATAGTAACCACACAGCCTTAGTTTCTGGCTGCACACTGGTGTGAGTAGAGTAATGCACCAGGGAACTGCGAGTACTGAATTCTATCAGTTTCATGTTAGCCATGTTTTTCTTCTAGTTACTACACGCAGATAAAAGGCGGGAATATCTTTACCAACTTCAAGAGTTTGTGGTGACTGATAACAGCAGGAACTGGCGGTTTCGTTATGAGCTGGCAGAGTATGTAATTTTGTTATCTTCTGATTTTGAATCTCTGTCACTGGTTTGGAAATATGTAATTACATTCAGAAGTCAGAACACTGTAATTAGGAACTGGAAGATTACAAACTGTTCTTTATTAAGGCACTGAATTTGAAAGTCAATGGCTGTATGGAGGGGGTTTTTTGGTTTGGGGGTTTTCTGGCAAGTTTTGTTGTAACCCAAAATGACTGAAATGTAAATGTCTGGTTAGACTAAAATTGGGAACTCATTCACTTGCAGGCTATGAAATACGATAATCTGATAGATAGGTACTACTTGGTGAGGTTTCAGATCTCATTCAGCTCTAGACTGCTTTGTAAGACTCAGAAAAACTACTGTGTACACATATTTAACTAAGGAATATGAAAAAAAAATAGTTTTTTAAAAAATCATTCTATTCATTTGCTGTTTCATTGTGACAGGGTGTATAATAGAGAACCCACAGGTCTTTTCTCTAAATGCTCTGGTGGTATTTCAAGCACCCAAAGCATGTTTGTAGGCACAGTTTGCAACTAAAATCTGATGTCCATATTTATGTCTATCTTTCTTTGGTCTGGGCTATCCAGAATTTACCTTCCCTTGTAGTTCAGCACAGCAAACCCAGTCTTACTACAGTGTGAGGATGCTGTACAGCACTTCCCAGACATCTAGTGGAGAGCTGACACTGTGGCTGGATGGTGTTTTGTCCTGCTCCGGCAGGGGGGTTGGACTTGATGTTCTCTTTGGGTCCCTTCCATCCCCTAACATCCTATGATCCTATGGTGTGTGCCTGCTGGTGACATACTGGTGGTGGGGTGGCTGGTATGAGTTCTGTGCTGTTCTGAGATGGAAACTTCTCTGAAATGTAGATTTCTACACTCAAGTAAATCTTCTGTTTTCACATTGCAGTAATGTGTAGGGTGTTGGTCTGAAGCTGCAAAGAAACTTCTCATTGTGCTTCTGTTTGTTGCTCTCGTTGTTATTTGGAATAATCTTGACTCACTGGATAAAGGTTTCTTTTGAACACTCTGATGGACTGAGGAGGCATCTCTTTAATACCTGTGGGCACCTTTGTTCATTCAAGAGAACAGCAAACTGTTTGAGTGTTTTGTAATTATTAGTGTTTTTGAGACTCCCGGGTGCATTTGTCAGGTGGTACAAGTGGAGCAGGTTAGTTCCGTTTGGTACAGTTAATCCCTGTCTTTGTTTCAGGCAGCTGATCCTGATACTGGAACTGTACAATCCCAATGATGTCTATGACTACTTAAGACATATTGCACTAACTCTCTGCTCTGATAAAGTTTCTGAAGTTCGGTGGATCTCCTTCAGACTGGTAGGGGATTAGTTCACTTCCTGGTGGGAGAGGAGGAAAATTATCCTGGAGAGGGATGTCTGAAATCACTCTGGTTTCTTTCAGACAAGTAGGGCGAATACAGATACGTTTTGATAAACATGCCAAACGAGATGGAAAAACATGAAATGGAAACGTCATTAAAAAATTTTATGGCAGACAGACTGATAATAGGGTCTTTCACTGTCATTTATATGGGAATGGCAAATACTTTCAACTGGATGGGTACAAGGATATAGAGGATTTGGGACACCTTCCCTCAGTTCTGAAGAATAAGCCGAACAATTACTGATCTTTCTTTAGAGTTGATTTAAGCTGTTACAAACTTGACGATGTTGCCATAGTCTCATAAACGTCCTGAATGAGTAGAAAGATTTGTTCAAGCTCTTTTTCTTCATGGCACTGTGGAAAGGGGCACTGTTTTCAGCCCTGATAATCTATTCGTTTTCCTCTCCTCACCCCTTTCCTTCTTCTTCTGTCTCACAGGTTGTAGCAATACTGCAGAAATTCTATGCAAACAATGCAAATGCACTGGGATTAAATTTCATAAATGAACTTGTGGTGAGATTTCGTCACTGCTCCAAATGGGTTGGAAGACAAGCTTTTGCCTTCATTTGTCAGGTTGGAATGTTCTCTCTCCCTGTTTCCATGTGTACATTTAATTAGGAGCCAGTTTCAAGTTTTTCAGCAACTGAAATGTGGACTCGCAGTGTTTTATTGTCATTCTTTGGGTTCTGTGATTCTGTAGGTTGAGAGAAGGTAGTAGCAGACCTGGTCTGTCTCAGTGGCTCTCCAGTTGGAAACCCTGGTCCTTGTTTTGATCTATGCCTCCAGCTGAAGTAGCTGATCCTTGTGTGTTCTGGAATCTTGGTGACCAAGTCAAGAACTGAGTCCTAAATAGCGATAGTTGTGTAATGTTTTGATGTGCCTAGGGTAAAGGTTCCCAAAAGATCTTCCAGCTACTAGTGTATGCTGGATACCAGGAATGATTTCCTTCTTCATTTCCATTTATATGTCTCCTTCAAAGCAAACATGCTTCCTTCAATAGCAGTCAGGAATAAGGGTTGTATGTTGAAAGGCGGAAGGGTGATGACAGGCAAGAGAGCCATTTCCCTAAAACACAACTGAAAGTAAGTTACCTGCTCTTGTAATCTCAAGTTGTACTATAGAGTGGTTAGATATTTTTTTCTGTAGTAGTATTTCAAAGGTTGAACTAACTTTACTGCTTAGTTTCAGAGTTCAACGCTGACATTTTAATAGGACAGGGTGGAAGGGAATGGTAAATAGTGTGTTTTTAACATAAGACCTCATTTCTCATGTTCTTTGTTTATCCTATAGGCTGTAGTAGAAGAAGAATGTATGCCTGCTGACCAGTTTGTTGAACACTTACTCCCCAGTCTCCTAAGTCTTGCTTCAGATCCTGTGCCAAATGTCCGGGTTCTGCTCGCCAAGGCTCTAAGGCAGACCTTGCTGGAGAAAGGTATGGTCATCCATTTCCTTGGAAGAAACTGGGGTCCCATGAATGGGGTCTGTCCTCTGCGGTTCTTTACAGATTGGCTCAACTGGTAAAAGGCTGTTTGGTTCAGGTTTTATCCTGAAAGCAGAACTATGTGGTGTGGTCTAGGATACTGTGTTTAGATCCTGGTTTAGGAATTTACAAAACACATTCCTAAATCTAGAGGCTTTTCAGTCCTGAGACGTTTGACTGTGATCGCTGGAGTTTGGACCCGAAATGGATGATGTGACAGGTGCTGTATTTCATCGCTAGAGGGCAGTGTCGATCTTGGGTAGAGCCTGACGCTCTGCAGGCCCTGGGTGCTGCTGCGGGTGGTTCTTTTTGGTACCCAGGATGCGTGTTGCAAGTACTTTTATTCTTAGACATGATATTAGATGATTTTGATACATTTCAAACCTTTATGCTAATGAAGTAGTCGGGTTTGGGGTTCTTCAGATGAAGTGTTAATGCCTTTGTCAGAACCAGTTTCCTTTGTCATTTCAGTCTTAAGCTAAGAGTTGAAAGAGGAGAGAACGCAGTTCTGTGTGCTGCTACCATTTCAGTATTACAACTCCTTAAAAACAAAACAATCAGCTGATGTGTGATTGTTCCTAGGGAGAGGCACAGAAGTAGTCTTTGTGTTCTGTGAAGCATTGTGCAGTGGCAGCTTCCTCATCCTGCCTTTACACATTGGTGCATTTCTGTATGGGACTCGGCCAATTTTTCTTAGACGTACTGAAGTACCTAATAAGTAAGAAGCAGCCTCTTTCTCTTTTCTCTGAGGAGCCTATGAATTGGATGAGCTACCCCCAGATGTTTTTGGCATCCTCTGTATTTCTGTACTGCTTATGCCCTGGGATTTATCCTTTTTGCTTTGATTAAAAGTGTGTTTTCCTCCCATATTCCAGCTTATTTTAAAAGTGTTGGGAATCCTCATCTGGAAGCCGCAGAAGAGACCATTCTAGCGCTGCAGTCTGACAGAGATCAAGATGTGTCCTTCTTTGCCACCATAAAACTGAAACAGAGTAACATGAACAACATTACCATTGAAAAACAAAACTAATGAGTTCTGCAGTAAACACTGACTATCAGAACGGTGAACTACTTATGTTTCTGGTTTGTGTGAGTAATATGGGCAAATAAGGGTTTTGTTACCTTGTTGAGCTGGGAGGGGTCTGTTGAGGAATGTTCTGGTCTTGGTTTGACAACCACATTTCATGTATCTGTTTGTGTGATGTGCACAAGTAACTCCTTTAGGTTTTTTCTGTGTAAATACGGGTGATAACTGATCTCGCCTGCAGATGAGCAACGTATGTGCTGTCTTATGCCATACTCAGTGGGTCAGGTGTTATTGGAATTCAGATTTCATTTATTAACAAAACATTTCCAGTAGCAGAGCAGTTTGCTCTAAGCTTAAATTCTTTTTTAATCTTAAAACATGATTATAGCAAACTTTTAAAGGAAGATACTCTGTTCTTCTCTTGTAGTTTTTGTATTATTTCAAGCATTGTGTTTTAACTGAGGAAAGTGTATATATGTGAATAGTTTTGAGTTTTAACACAAAGTGATGAAGATCTTCATTCTGTATCAGTGGCACAAAGCTCAAAAAACATTTCATTTTATGCAGTAATTAATCTGCTAAAATTAAGGCACAGTTCGTTTTTACTTGATGTGATACTTTTCAAAGCACAGAGAGCTCATGCGTCTTTGTATATTGTGACTTTTCTATTAATCTGTTGTTTCTGAGCTCTACCCTTATCGGTGTTCATGTGCCAGTTTTTCCTTCCCGCTGGCTATTTTAGTGGTAGGTAGACTTCAGGTTTCCCAAGCAGAAAATTCCTCATTCTGTCCTAGACAAGTTCTCTTCATTTAAGGGATTCAGTTTTGTATCTGTGGGACTGCAGTTTTTGTTGGCTTTCGTACTTCAGACCCACCTGATACTGGCCCAGGGTTCAAATCCTGAGCAGCCCACTATTTGTTCCTAAGAAATCAAGGGTCTCTAAATTCTGGAAATGTTCAGGGACAGCTGGAGACAGAGTTTTCAACAGAAGTTTCAGAGATTGTATGGAAAGGTTTGGGGCAAACAATATAAGGTTGCTGAGGTCCTTAAGCTTCAGTAGGATGTCTTCTGTGTCTTTAAACAGGTGTTTTGGTAAAAGACAGAACATAGACAAAATACAGAGAGAATATACAGAGAGAACAAAGTTCTGTTAATAAAATCAGATACTTGTGATGACTTCGAAAAAATGTAAAGCTATTACTTTTTGGTGGATCCCATGTTCTCTTGTGTCCCAAATCTGCAAGTAACGTGAGGCCTGGAAACACGAAGTCTTACTTTTTTAGATTGTAGATTAGGACTTTGTTCTGTTCAAAACCTACTGTTTAAATGGTAAAGAAATGGTTTTGTGTAGTACCAGTTCCTTTCTGTCTGTGAACACGAGCTGTTATCATGAGCAGATATGTCAATATTTCCTTGTATGTTGCTGTTAGTAGGTAGTTCACGTGGTGGGTGAATGTTTTTACACTTTTTTTTTCCTTTTCTTTTTTATTTGTGTTGCACCTGGCTTGTCTGCAGTGCAGCAGATGGGTTCCTCATCTGGGCTCTGCATTTTTGGAGGGCTCAGTGTAAGATCATTCAACTCATCTTGTATTATAGTCTGTACAGTATTTGTAACAAATTGTTTTCATGCAAGATCACAAAACACTTGTGTTGTGAGCAGAGATAGGTAACTGCTGTCACAACTACCAGTGTAGACATTCTGCAGCATCGGACATTTGAATTTTTTTTACAGTTTTTAATAATTTAAACCAAATTCTTCAGTACCGATTTTTATGGTTGCAATTTCTTAACAAAAGGACCCGTCAAGTTAATTTTTTGTAGTTCTGGTATCTTTTTCTAATGCTGGCATTACACTCGTATTTTCTAGCGGTTTGAATTTTCTAAGGCCTTTTGGACAAGGTTTTACTTCGGTTTTTTATTATTGGTTCATTCAATTTCTCAGCACTGATTTTTTTTTTTTTTTTTTGAGGTGTGTGTATATGTAAGTATATTTGAAATGTACTGTATATAAATTAAACACTTGGAGTGTTAACCCAGGTTTCTGTTAATCAGATAAAGAAGTTACCTTTACTTGCAATAATCCGCTGGAAAGCACAAGCTTCCACGTGCGTTAGTGTGTTTGGTTAGTGTTCACTGAGAGCTTTTGGTTAGGTTCTGTGTAAAGAGAGAGCCCCCGGCTTTATAAGGGTTACTGAAACACTAAGTGAAGTTCTTTGGTTTTAGCAGCAGTTTGGTATCTGTGGCTCCAGAAATCACGTCTGCTTCAAGCGATGTGATTTCAGCAGAGCATTACAGACTTGTTAAAATATTACAGTTGCATGTGCTAAGGGGAGGCGTCTGTGTTTTGGGGTGGGGTTTTTGTACGCAGTGTGCAGGTCTGTTAAACACATTTACCCTCTACAAGCTTTGTTTGGTTCAGTTGTGAACTAGGAGCTGTTTCAGGGTGGCTGATGGCCACACTTCATACCCTGTACTAGACAAATGTAATCAGTGATCAGTGAAGCAGTGTGCTGGTGTCCAGTTCTCTGGGGTTGTTCAAGTTATGCACAAATAGGTGTTTTCAAAGCCAGGTGGAGCAAAGTTAGGTAGTCGATCCACTCCCTTCCACAACAACAGTAAGAATTACCACTCTCAAACATTTCCAGCTAAGGAACATGAAGATAATGTTAGTGGGTGCAATATTGCATGGATGCTATAAGGGAATTATCAAGCATTTGTAATCCAAAACCTGTTAGTCCCATCACTTTGCGTCCAGACTCGCTGGGATCTCAGGTGTGATGCACATTTGGTGTCGGTTAGGTGCCGGTCAAGTGGGGACACTCTGGAAGTGTCATTTGTTTGTCAGACTGAGAATCTCATGTAACTTGCGATTTGTATTTATCTCAATAAATCTTGTAACTGTTTTATAAACCAACTGCAGTTAAAGGACTTCTGTCACAGGTGGGATGTGAGTGTGTTTGTTGTAGTGTAAACGTGTCACCTGGGTTGGGTGTAGAGTTCATCATTCTGCCTGTAGTGCAACACCCATTGGATGGACAGGGCTGTGCAGGAGCTTTTAATCTGTCTAATGACTTTCTCTTGGCAAGATTTGAGCTGATGCAAAAGTGAGAAGTAACCCCCACTTTGTATGGTGATCTCTGGTGAGCTCCCAGAGCTGGTTGCATCACATGTGTGGGCTGTGCTTCTGTGATGTCAGTTTATGCTGCTGCTGTACTGTAACATGGTTGCGGTACGCAGGGGATGTGTACTTGGAGGCCTTTGATTCAAAGGGAATGAACGTCTAGGGGAGGGAGACATTACCTCCTCACCTAGAATTACTAAGTTAGCTATACCACATCCTCACAAAGTTTTGCATGCTCTCCCCACGAGGCAGGTCTCTCATGTCCTGCAGCACTCTGTCACCATGCCTTCCTTGCCCCTGCCAAGCTTTTGTGTTCAGCTTCATCTATCTGAAACTGGTGAGATCTTTTCCCTGCCTCAATGTGAAAATGACTTGACTCTGAAGAAACTGAAGTCCCATTTAGAACTATTGATTGGAATCCCATTTCATTTCCAACGGCTTCAATACCTGGATGAAGGTGAGAACCTGTCGCCCCTGGGATCTGTGAAGAATTATTCATGGGATCTCTTTATTCGCAAGTTGTGGCTACGCTTAGATCTTGGATGAGGGTCAGGCTTCTGCTTGCTGCTTACTGTTTTGTGCTTGGAATTCAGCCCTTGACTTGATGCTTAACTTGGCTTAGTATTCAAAAATAATGGTCTGCTCAACAGGGTCTCTAGGTTAGAGATTGCAAATGCTGACCTCTGAATTCCTGCTTAGTGTTCTCAACAGCCAGCACGTGTTCACTGCTGCTCTGTGTGGGTTACAGCCACGTCCCAATAGCACTGCACTGGAGCCTTCTGAGTTGAGGTCATACCTGCTTTCATAGCACAATGGGCCCTGATGTGTCCTTGATGCCTTATGACAGTAAAATCAGAGAACATTAGCATGGCTAAAAGAATTCAGTCACCATCTAGCTGTTAGGTTTTTCTAAGCTGGTCATTGTCTGCTCTGAGGATCTTAACCTGCTTTTCTTTTCTAACTCCCCACAGCAGATCTGCCAGATGAGTCTACATTTCAGGACAATGATATTGTCCCTGGTGGAACGATTACAATGCACATGTGGCAACAAGACGGCTGGGGACGTCTTGTGGCAGCTGCTGCAAGAGGACTGACTATGGAGGTTGATTCTGTTGCTTATGTGCATGGGTGGAGCACTGTGTGTGGAAAAGACCCTGTTGCTGAAAGTCTAAGCTGTTTTACAAAGCAAGGCTTGAAAGCAGACAGTGGGCTGGACTTTAATGGATGAGACATGGTGTAGCAATTAAGTAGGTTAATTGTACTAGGACAGTTCCTGATGAAAACGGTCGTTTTGAGGGGGCTGGTAACCCAAACCCAAGAGGTCAATCCTTAATGACAGAGAACATTAGGGATTGGAAGGGACCTCGAAAGATCATCTAGTCTAATCCCCCTGCCACAGCAGGATCACCTAGACCAATACAGCTGTTCAGTTTAGAAAGACTTGTTTGCTGTTCCTAGCAAACAGTATGTACACTTATGCTGCAAGTTCTGCTCACTGTTTTATAACTTCTTGCATCAGTGATGTGAGCACACGCTCTGATTTTTCCCTGCCTATCCTCATGACCAGAACCTGTCTGCATTGTTTATTCAGCTGCCTGCCATCTTACTGTTCAGTGTGTTCTCAGCAAAAGAATCTGTATCCCAGTGTTTCTCATGTACACAGGAGAAATACTACACAGTATAAAACAAGGTCACCTTGGTTATCCAGAAACATTGTTAGAGGATTGAGATGATCTGTTGTTGGGTGTTCAGTGAGGCTGGGTGACTTGTCTGTTGTTTTGAGAATCAAAAGCAGGAATGCTGTTTCACAGTCCATCCTCCTCTGGCCAGGCTGGCTCCAGAGTAATGATGGCTCTGGGTACATCAAATCATAGAACCACAGAATCATCCTGGCTGGAAAGGACCTCCAGGATCAAGTCCAACCTTCATCTCAATATCTCCCTAACCCCTAGACCATGGCCTCAAGTGCTAGATCTACTCGTTTTTTAAACATCTCCAGGGACAATGACTACACTGTGACAGTACCAAACCCAAAATGGGAGGACACTTCCTGCCTTATCCATTTTACCTGGTACTGGTTTACAGACTGTCTTGTGTTCACAATCCTGTAGAGTCTGACTAGTAAGGAGCAAGTAGTTTCTGTACTGCTTTGGTTGAGAGCACACTGCTTGCTCAATTTAGGACTGAAGTGTTGTCTCAGCAGAAACACAAGGTACTCCAGCTGATTCGTACTGGAAACGTTTGAGCTTGAACAGATGTGTTCACGAAACATCTTTTGGCACCTTTTGTAAAGAATCATTATCTTTACCCTGGCCAAATTCCAACCCTGCTAATAACACTCTGTTCCTCTTCATTTCCCCAACCACTGCAAATGGATACTGCAGAGTTCTTCTTTTTCTTGACTGTTGGCTAGTGTTGTGGTTCATTGGCAAGCAGCCTTGTGCCACAACCAGCTTATGTTCTGCTACTGGGCAGGTTGGTTGGTTGGTTTTGTTTTCCCCCATGTTTTGAATTCTCAATGTAGAAAAGATTGTTCCTGCTCATTGTAGAGCTACAAAGACAAAAGGTCTCCTTTGACATGAGAGGTGTAATAACACAAGAAGCTTGTTGGCCCTGCTGATTTCCAAATAAAAACCTCTTTCTTTTTAAAAAATAACCACACAGCTGTTCCAGTCATGTGCTGCCACTTATGAGAAGAGAAAAATGTGGGCTGCTGTGGAATAGGGAGCCCAACGGACGTGGATTTCTCGGTGGAACATAGAGCCCAACATGGAAATGGTTTTCTAGGAACAACAGCAGCATGAGGCACCTGAAAATTGTTCCAAAGAGGTTTCTCAGCAACGCTTCGGCCCTTATGGGCTTGAGTTTATTACCAAGAGAAGCTGCTTCTGGGAAAGAACATACACAGGACTGTTCCTGAGACAAGTTTAGGTCTGTGAGTTGCCTGTGAGAATTAAGGCCCAAAGTCTCTTCTGCCTCCTGCAGAAGCTGGGCTTACAAGGCCAGTGCTGGCTGTCTTTTGTCCTTTTGCCTCAAAAGCTCAGATTAGAGGACAAGGATGGCAAAAAGAAACAATTTCTAGAAGATGTTGGGCTGTTTGATAACTACAGACAAAAGAAACCCAAATAAATGTTCCTTCCCAGAGGGGCTGTGAAGAAATATCATTACAGAGTAGAGAATCAAGAAGGGACAGAAGAGTAAGAAAGCAGCAGGTATTATTTAGCTCATTTGGAGTGACTCGTGCTGTGCAGATGCATCCCCCAAGTACAGAGATGAGATTTTGTTGCCATGTAAAAAGAACCAGAACACTTCTGTGAAAGAGTCTCATGAAGGGTTTGTGTGTGTTCTGCAGTTAGCCCACCTGGGAGTTACAGAGGACTGGGCAGGCTTCACACCACACTCCCAGTTACTGGGACCTGAGCAGAAGAAGAAGTGGGTAGCACACCGAGCCTTTGTGGCTCTGTTTGTTGCCAGCCACAGAGGTCATGCTGAAACTGTCGAGTATCTCCTGAGACATGGTAATGTTCTTAGAGCAGTTCTCTGGCCATAACTGCACAACACAACCACCCTCCTCTTCACCCAGGCCATAGAATTTTACCCAAGTGGCTTCACATATTTTAGCTGGGGACTGTGTTTAGCACATCAGCTCTGATGCAGATTTGGAGACAACAAAACTGCTGGTCTTGCTGAGCATAATGACTAATTGTGTTAGAGAAATTCATATTTGAAAATAGAATTCTGATTTGTTACTTTCCCTCTCTGCATCTCATTTACTTATTGCCATTTTCTCCTTATCTAGAAATGCTTCGTTTTTATCAGCCTCTGAAATGCAAGAGGGATTGGAAATACTGCTCTAACGCTCTGACATTTGGGCTTTTTTATTGTTTCCTGTAAGGAAACTGCCTTTCCCCAGAAATATGCATCTACCCACAACAGGCAGCCCTGTGGGTCAGCTGAGGTCATTTGATTGTCTTGAATGAAAAGTCCTTTGTTAATGACTTCTTTTAATCATTGAAAACTGAGGAGGAAGCCTCACCTCCTGTGAGGGTCCTGCCTTCAGCCGGGTTCCTGAGCTTGGCCTTCTCCAGTGTTTTCCCTGTTAAAGGACTTTGTCCTCTCCCACTCAGCAAGAGCTCCCACAGCAATAGTAATGGCAATTCCTATTGCCATTGGCTGCAGCAAAGCTTCCCAGAACACAGCAAAGACTGTCCATGTGCTGAGCGTGGAGCTAAGGGCAGGAGTGTTTGTTCACTAACAGGTCTGATAATTCAACTTTTTGGATGCAACTAAACCAAAGTGCAACTGCCTCCAGAAGCCCCTGTGTCCTGCAGGCAGCACTGCCTCGTTTTGGGCTCCTGTCACACTCAACTATGATTTCTCGCAGGTGCGGATGTGCATTCAACAACCCCGCTGGGAAGAACAGCCCTTCACGTCGCCGCCGCTACAGGCCAGTGCCACTGCCTTGAGCTGCTTCTTAGCTATGGGGCACGAGATGTCCCTGACAACGAGGGACAAACTGGGCTGAGCCTTGCCCGCTTGTGGGGCCAGCAGCAGAGTCAACGCACCATAGTCTGCTTCCAGAGCAGGAAGAAGTCCGCTCACATCAAACCACCCTCCAGTGCTGTGAATCCGGCCTCCCAGCAGATGTCTGGTCTCACATTCTGAAATACAGAGAACTAATGGGAACTAATGGATCTGGCAAACTTTGAGTGATAGTAAGTTTCTGAGAGGTTGCCTCTTCAATTATAGGTCACTGGGTGGGACCTGTAGGTTCTAGCATGAACTAAGTTCATGTGCTGGTTATGCTGCAGCAAAGATGACAAATACCTTGACAACAGAGCTCTCAGATGCGCTTTTATTTAGTAGCTGAAGTATTTATAACGTTGTTCTCTCGCCAAACTGGCTATTTGGGTAGAACAGTTTGTAGGAGAGCTCAAACCTCTCTGCAGGTTCTCCTTGGAATGCTCCTTGCTAGGCTAATTTCCTAATAGCTGGCAACAGACCAGGACAATGGCATTTCAAGGGACTGGAAATCCCTAGATCTTTAAAGATCTTCAATCCAGTTGTGGCCCTGACTGGCTTTGTTGCCTCTGGCAGATCACTCCGGGGTTATTTTATAAGTAGGGCAGTTTGTCTGCCACATAAGAGTACAGGCCAAGTCATTGTACGTGCTGAGTGGCTACTTCTGATTGCCTAGTGCTCCTTAGCACCTCCTGCATTTTAGGCCTCAGGGCTTTGAAGGTTGGGGTTTCCTGAAGGAAGTGATGGGATGAAGGGACTTGCAAGCCCATCTGCTGTCAGAGTGCCTCAGTATCCCGGATTCCTTAGATGCTTTAAAAATACTGCTTATGCTTTCTGCCCATTTACTGAAGGAT
Source organism: Phoeniculus purpureus (assembly GCA_028565055.1). Classification (NCBI taxonomy): domain Eukaryota; kingdom Metazoa; phylum Chordata; class Aves; order Bucerotiformes; family Phoeniculidae; genus Phoeniculus; species Phoeniculus purpureus. The sequence continues at coordinate 13,580 of JAOXOE010028590.1, forward strand.
TTTTAGAGACTCTGGGTTCAACCTTGAGCAGTTTCATTGTTTTTCTTAAAGAGGCATTTTCCAAAGAGCTTGGCACTCAACTTGCAATTAACTGCTGAAGAAGTGGTTCTCAGCAGGAGCTGAGCACTCCTGGGAACTTGGCCTGCTACCTTTTTGCTTGCAAAGGCTGGGAGACTCTGCAGTAACTAATGGGAGTTGTTATTTTTGCCTTGTGTCTGAGTGTTTTCCTTAACTGAGGGCTGTAACACAGTTATGCAGCTAAGTGGTGAGTTTTGGCCTCAATGTTTGTGTTCCAGGTCAGTGCCTGGAAGTAGCTATGTGCAAGATGTAACAGTCAGTGTCCAATGGAGCAGCACTGTCTTTTATAGAATCATAGAATCATCAAGGTTGGAAGACCTCCAAGATCATAAAGTCAAACTATCAACCCAACCCCACCCAGCCCACAAAACCCAGTTGTAGGGAAAATCTTCAGCTGTTGGAATTAGTGCCTGTAAACACTTTACAGAGAGAACTGGGCCACCTGAAATACTGAGATCCTCTGAATCCTCCAATATGAACTTATGTTGTACAAATCAATGAGTGCCATGAGAAGCTGAGCCACTGGTCCTGCAGTGGTTGCTATATTACAAGACCTTGGAAGCAGAGGGATCTCTGGCATCTAGCACACTAGGCTAGAGGCCAGGAGTTCTCAACTTTACTCTTTGATCAGCTAAAGGCTGATGCTGATTTTACAGTTAACCTTTTGACCTCTTATTTTGTTGTAAACCACACAGGGCAAGACAATCCCCCTAGAGTGGGCTTGCCCAGAGCTGAGTAACCCAAGGCAGGCTCAGTGTCAACACAGTGATGCAAAAGTTCACCAGTGAGTTGCCCATAGCACAGCAGACCTCTTTTAACACTTTTTATCTCCTGCAGAGACCAAAATGGTCCTTAGCCTCTCTTCCTGGCTGCTGTGCCCCAAGCTCCACCTCCCTGCAAATCATTCCCCAGTCAGCCTCTGCAGGAGCGTTGGCAGGAGATGGGTGAGTGGGCAAATTCACATGTACAGCACACCACATCCCACAGTCTGCTGGTGACTGCTGTGTTCTATGACTAGGTGAAATGAGAATCAAAAATAAGCTGGCTACAGTCTTAGATACCTTAAGGGAGAGTCTGTGGCTAATGATGTGGTGTAAGAATTGACTTGAATGCTCCCAGCTTTGTCCTGTGCATTGGAGACAAGTCACACAGGAAGTCCTATAGGAAGGGCTGCAAAGCAGGACATTGTGGGGTCTGAGCAAATGTGCTCTGTGTTCCAGGAAAAAACCTGCATGGATTTGAATTATGTTCTTGTGTGTGTTTCTTATCAGCTAGTCCCACAGGGCAGGTGCGGTGAGGTGCCATGGCAGGTGTCCAGGCAAGTGGCTGCTGAGCTCAGTTTCGTGGCTCCAGGGAATTGGTTCCCTGTGCTTGCAATCCTTAGCTTCCTGTAAGTCCTTAAGCCTAGTTTCCTTGTTAGTAAAATTAAACTGCCCCCCTGGGCCACTTTAAAAAATGTAGAGCATCCCCTAACCGCTGCTTGACGCGTTCACAGTCAGATAGGGGCTGAAGCTGAGCAGAACTCCTCACCTTGCTTGGACATTCCTGGCCAACTAGACTGAGTGCTGTTCTGAGACCAGCACACAGCAATCAGCAATGGAGGCTGAGACCTGAAACCCAGAGATTCAATCTTCATAGCAATCAAAGGAAAATACCCCTTCAGCCTTTTTTTGAGCCAAAAGAGCTTTGAGGTGATTGTTTTACTTCTTTACTGCTATAACTTCACTTTTCCTCCAGTTTAAAAGGTTGTAACCAAAAGGGCAGGTCCCTCATCACTGTTTTGAATAGGCTGGAGTTACACAACACAAGTTGAAAGAGCAGGGAATCATTGCACTCAACAGGAGCAGGGCCTGAAGCGGTCTGCAGGACTCCTGTTCCTGCTCACCCCTGGTTTGTGAAATCCCTGTTTGCTTTCCCTGAGCCACATTCCCTCAGCTGCATCAGTCGTGAAGTGAATGCACCCAGCATGGTAAAGACAACTGCTGTGTATTCCTTCTGACTTGATACCTATACCAAAACTCTTAAATCCAGGCTGATTAACACCCCGTTTCAATTTCTTAAGTAACAAAGTTTCACGCTCAGGGAAGTACCACTTCTGAAAGCAACTCCTGTGGCTCTGGAGGACACATAGCAATGCTCTCACACAGTGATGCCAGTCTGGACAAATGAACCACAGAACATTAGGGATTGGAAGGGACCTCAAAAGATCATCTAGTCCAATCCCCCTGCCACAGCAGGATCCCCTAG
>JAOXOE010028591.1:0-15901 GCA_028565055.1 Phoeniculus purpureus
CTGGGAGAAGAGGAGACTGAGGGGTGACCTCATTGAGGTCTATAAATATGTGAAGGGTGGGTGTCAGAAGGATGGAGCCAGGATCTGCTCAGTGTCATCTAGTGATAGGACAAGAGGGCAGTGGGTGTAAGCTGGAACAGAGGCGGTTCCATATAGATATCAGAAGGAATTTCTTCCCAGTGAGGGTGACAGAGCACTTGAACGGGCTGCCCAGGGGGGTTGTGGAATCTCCTTCACTGGAGACATTTAAAACCTGCCTGGATGTGTTTCTGTGTGACTTGGTCTAGGTGATCGTGCTGTGTCAGGAGGGTTGGACTAGAAGATCTGTCGAGGTCCCTTCCAATCCCCGATGTCCTGTGATTCAGCTTCCATTACATTGACGGAACAGGTGAAGAAGTATTCCAGACTGGTTCATTCTCTGTTTCTTTACAGGACTGGAATTTGTATGGGCTACCAAAATGTACAGAAAATTATAATTTACTGTGATAAAAGTGTTTCCATCTCTGGAAACATTCCAGGTCAGCTTGGATGGGGCTCTAAGAAAGCAGATCTAGTTGATGATGCAGAGGAGGTGGACTAGGTGACCTTTGAAGGTCCCTTCCAACCTGAAGCATTCTGCAGTTCTATGATTCTAAAGATACTTTTGTCTGCAGCTTTGATATTCTCAGACAAGGCTGTTGGCAAGACAGCAATTCATGTCATCCCTTATAGAATCTTTTTCATGTGTATGAGGTGAAGATCTATCCACTAGGAAACCCACTGAGACTTTCAATTAATCTTTCAAATGCATATCAAGCAGTTAAGGACAAACATCCTCCTGGTAAATGAATAGCTTTGGTAGACACCACTTGGGAAAAAAAGAGCTCCATCATGACAGCTTCCAATATTTGACATTCCCACCTGTCCGTGCTTGTGCAAATACCACATACACTGGGACAGGGGTGAGTGATGAGGAAAAGTCTTTTTTGCATTAACAGGCTTTGGTGTATTCCTTCCAAACAGCTCTCTGCCGTGTGTTGAAATGCTAATGCCAACCATTTGCATAGTCTCCTCCGAATAATAAAAACTGCAGACTAACTACATAGGAATCTCAAAGAGAAATCTGTGGCTACACAGACACACCACTGACCTTATGATCTCCTTTACTGGTTTCAGGACTCTTGTTTGACTTTCTCAGGAAACCTCAGGCAATATTTTGCTTTTGTTTTATGCTTATATTCCCTATGATTTATAGAACTGTTTAGGTTGGAAAAGACCTTCAAAAGCTCATAAAATCCTCTCTCGATCTGCTAACCACCCGTCTTCTGATCCACCCCAGGATGCCGTTGGCCCTCTTGGTGACAAGGGCCCATTGCTGGCCCCAGATCCCTTTCTCCGACACTACTCTCCAACAGGTGAGTCCCCAACCTATCCTGGTACCTGGGGTTGTTCTTGCCCAGATGCAAGACTCTACACTTACCCTTGTTATACTTCATTAAATTTCTCCCTGCCCAGGTCCCACTGAATGGCACTATAGTCTGCTAGGGTGTCACCTACACCAGGAAGAAGTTTTTCCTCATGTCCTATTGTGGAAAAACAAATCTACAAAGAAAACTAAGTTTCTGTCTGCATCTAATTGTGATAGACAATGTTTCTAAGCTAGGGAGAGCAAATCTAACCACTGTTGGTGGGGTTCAAGGGTTAAAGAATCGTCTTTAAGATGATTCAAAAGCTGTAGTTCTCAATCTCTTTCAAATTAACTGTATACAAAGTGATGCAAAAGCAGCAGACAAGAAAAGTGTTGGCTTTTACCCCAAGTTTCTGCCAGGTGCCAGCCTCCAGACCTTCATCTTTAGCTTTGCACACATGAGCAACCCAGCTATGGCATGGGCTTGGTGGCTCCTCATAGGACACAGCTAGAGAACACATAATTTTCCAAGATGGAGATCCTACTGTGAAGAACACAATTTCATGAACATCTTTCAAGTAAAAGAGTATTATGCCTTGATGAGATGCAGACTTGGATCTGAACAGGAAGGACAGCAGTCTATTCTAGTTAGTCATCCCTGCCTGTTGCAGGGGAGGTTGGACTAGATGACCTTTGAGGGCCCCTTCTAACCCAACACATTTTATGATTCTATGACAGCTGCAACCACGTAGCAAAATCCAAAGGCAATTTAAAGAAAACCCCCATCAGTAAATCTTTGCGAAAGGCTGAACCTTGGCCATGAAGCCACCAGCAGACATTCTGCAGATGGAAGCAAGCCAGGACACTGTCATGAATCTTTGAGCCTTTACATCAAAGAAGTTACTGCAAACTAAAACCTGTGTTATGTCACAACACTGCAAGGGGCGCTGCTGCTCTCTAAGTTGTGTGGGATAGGCAGCTGTTTATTTTATTTTCTGAAGACAGCTTGAGTACGTCAGCCAGGTCAGAGGAACATGAGGCATCTAACCCAGGGTCACCAGCTTCCCTTTAATTACTTATCAGAGAGCAGAGTTAACATCAAGTTTGCAAATCTGCTACCATCACCATCTAAACTAAACTCCAGTGAGAGGCAGCACGACTGATGCTGCCCTTGTTTTGGAAAGCACCATACATTTTACCACAACACATTGCTAGAAAAGCATAAGAACAATCACAGCTCCTTTATCCAGACAAGTTTTAAAAAGGGTTATGTGATTAATTGAACCAATTAAGCCAGAAGTCAGTAACATGATGATTTCCTGGAGGCTGTGGGTTGCTCTCCCTTACCCTGACAATATGTAAATCTTACCAGGCAGTTTCAAAGGAATTTAGTTCTTCCCAAACTGTCCCTTTAATTCATGAGGAGGGACCAGCAAGCTGGCCAAGATCATCAAGAATGCTTCATGGCTTCTAAATAACGGAGCCAAGCGGTGCTGAAGTTTGTGGCTGAACCTAGGTAGAGGTGCCAGTAAAGCCCAGTATGTTCATCTCAGGTGGCAAGTGAGCCGTTATAAAAAGAGAGACAAAGAAAAAGTCATAAAGCCTTAACCTTCATTTAGGATGAGCTCTAGTTAAATGATATGCTGAGACATCACCTATCAGAGGCAAGAAAAGTTGTTGCTGACACTGATGGAGCAGAGGCAAAGCTGCACAAGTCTCAGAACAGACAGGAGGTTTGATATTGCCCAAACAAGGGAACAGGAGCTCCAAACAGCCAACACCTGCTGCATTTACTGATTTGGATCCTCTTCTTTTAAGCCTGCAGGCATAATTTGAAACTTCTGTTCCATTTGTACCAGACCAAAGTTTTCTGTCAAGGCACCATCTGTAGCAATGAAATTCCCGTCCAACTCCAGCTCCTGATACAAACCAAAAATACACGAAAACAAGATTCACAAAGCAGCTACATGGAAGCCCACAACACCTTCAAAATATCAGAGCCTTACTCATCACATCATGTTTACACCCTGTACAAAACGCCCTCTGGGACTCAGTAAAAGCAAAAGAGCAACAGTCTGAAAAAGACTCAGGGGTCTGTATCCTCACAGCAGTGTCTCCAGACTCATTCAATTGGTTCTTTGGGGGCAGGTGGGACTCTACAGGTCAGCTTGGCCACTGCAGATGTAAAGGACAACATGCACTGTGCAATCAGACACAGAGTGGCCGAGCAGTTAGGAGGAGAAGAGGAAATTGTTTCTGCTGTAAAACACATCTCTGAATCGCACACAATGCGTAAGCAGAGGAACTTGGTGACATTCTTGTTTTGTGCTGCTAGAGAGGAAGGAAAGTTGGTTTACCACACTCCTGAGCTTGTGCAAGAGCTTCTGTAGAACTCCTTACTACAAGGATGAACAAGGAACAGCTTTAACCAGTAGCACCTCTCTCACCTCAGTCAATAACCCAGCATGTGCATTTTTTTCTGTCCTAAAGAAGAAATCAAGAAGTTGAATGTTTTCAATACCACTGACCATCATCTAAAATCCATATTAAAGAACCCCAAGAGAAGTTCAGCTTCAAGACAGCACAAGAGAGAACCTGCCTGCCAGTGAAGAGATTCTGCTTGGAAGCATCCTGAGATAGAATCTTCAGGTAGAAGAGAAAAACTGCACCAAGGGTGACTGTGAGCCCCACCTCTTTTTCCCTGGATGGCTTTAATGGGAAGGAGTTTATCAATGATTCCACAGAAAGCCCAATTTCAAAAGACACTGATCTCACCCTGACGCTTCTCTACCAGCCCCAGAAAGTCTCCAGCAGAGCCACCACAGCTTTGGATGGGGCAGGCAGGACAAGCTCTTCCAGGCTGCTGTCATCAGCACGTAGCTTCCTTTAAAGCTACCAGACACAAAACAGTTTCAAGAGATACTATTATCTCGTTCAAGCTCATTCATTGAGCTGTTACCACAGACAGTTAAGATTTATGAACAATTTCAGATTAATTATTTCAAATATAAACATTCTTAAACAGTGCCTGCAGAAACAGAATAATAGAAGCACTAAGGCTGGAGGACACCTCCGTGATCTTCATGTCCAACCATCAGCCCAATGCCACCACGGCCACTAAACCACGTTTTCAAGCACAAACAACTTGCGAACTAACACCTAGAGCAATCAGGAGCCAACATCACCTCGATTTGCTTTGAGAAATCTGCATTTTTACCCCTCTGAAAGCACACACATGCAACCACAGGCTTCCCACCGCACACATGTAGTGATGGCTAAAGAGGGAGATGTTTTGAAAATGAAACCACCATCATCCTCTGAGGAGCTGAATGAAGAGTGTACTTGCTGTACTGGTGTACTTGGTGTACTTGCTCTTTCTGGCCTTTGAAAAGAACATTCAAAATTGCACAGAATCAGCTCCTCCAAACACAAGATGTCTATTATTAATTAACTCTTGTGCCATGCTCGGCTGAGCCTGCAAGACCTATCCCCAGTCACTGCTCACGCTGGCAATGAAAGGACAACCAGCGTGGTGATGGAAAAGGAAGATTGGAGAGTAAAGACAAGGCCGAGGCCACCCAGCAAGTCCATGACACAGGAATGTGATCTGGGTATAAACCAGCTTGACAACAGCCAGTATCTTTCTGTACGTTGAGTCTCTGACCCACCTGAGAAGCTGATACTGTTTTCTAAAGCTGAGGAAACAACCACTGATGTGTGACTTAAGGGTGGCCAATGCAGCATCACCTTTCTGAACCTGCAGATGGCCTGAAACAACTTCTGGGCTGTTCAGTGGGAAAGTTTACCTTCCAACATTCCCCACTGTGACAGTGGGTTGAAGCCTACTCATTACCTCCTGCACTAGCACATTCCACTGAAGGGAAGAACTTGATTATCCCTAATCAGATGGAAGGGAACAGGGTAGAAGACAAGTTTGATAGACTAAATGTGGTGTTATACAACGAATTAGGGCTGAGCCTATTCAGCAGGTCAACAGTGCCAAAAGTAGCAGGCTGACTCCTTCCCACCTCACTCCAGGAGCTGCTTTCAGCTGTCCCCAGCCACTGGAGCTCCTAAAATCCAGCGGAGGACAAAATCCCCGTGGAGATGGAAGAGAGAATCCTGTCCCTCATCTGTCAGTACTTGTCTAGCACAACACCTCCTTCAGCCAGAAGACGTGCAGCTTTTGTTCTTGATTTTCAGGGGTTTTTAATGACAAATAAAGTCTTTTTTTATGAAAATCAGAAGCACCTAAAATTAATTCCTAGTGACACAACACTAGAACTTCTTTGCAGGATTGAAGGCACCAGGCTCAGGGAAGAGTTAAAAAGGACAACCTTTCTTTTTGCTGTTTTGCTCTTTAAAGCATCGCCGTGTACTGGATGCATTTAACATGCTTAGAAAAGAGGGCACGAGAGGTCTCCACGACTGGAAGATTCAGAAGGAAATTGTCACTTCCTACTCTTAAGTGACAATTTTGTAAATTCTAGATGTGACAGTAACAATCGAAAAAAGTAAATTATAGTGGTGCGGGGTGAGGCTGTTGTTGATGGAGAAGGGTTTGACACAGGCTCAGTTATACAGGGGTTCGGCGAGGAATTTCGTGGAGCTGCTATAATGTGCATCTACAGAGCAAGAGTAACATCTAGTGGCCACGGGGGAAAACTTCAGCAGCCTCTAGGGGAAATAATACATTTCTCTTACTTACACATGAAGATGAGAAACCAACCACCTCTAAATCACTACTAGGAGCCTTTGGGCTGTAGTTTCCTTAAATTTTTTGACATTTTAAGACACCCGTAAATCCAGTCAATGATGGTACTTGCTGCTTCTTGGTAGCTTCCCAGTTTGGTCTCCCCCACTAACACATTAGGTGTCTTCTCTCTACTCTCTTCCTGTCATCCCTGAAAATGCATTAGATCAGATCTGAATAAATTACTACCTTTTTTCTTTTTAATTTCCCAAAGGTAAGAAAAACCTCATTAAGTTTCCCACAAAAAAAAAAAATATTGTTACTGCTGGGAATAAACTGGACGTGGCTTTCAGAAATAGAGATCAGCTGCAGCAGCCTGCGGGGCCCCGTGAGACCAGCTTCTCACCTCAGTACAACATTCCTGCTCAAGCAGAGGTGCTCATGGACCTCCTGGGCCTGAGAAACTCCCGAGGACCAAGTCATCAAAAGAAAGAGGTCAATATAGTGCTGAAATCAATGACTACTCAGATTGAGAGACACCAGGAAGAGTCTGAAGATCTGCACAAGGTGTTAACCAAGCAAAACTGCAAGTAAATATATCTCTGGAGACAGGTTCTCCACCAGCCCATCCACTGGCAGAGCAGGAAAGCTACAGACCATCTTGAGGGCAGTCTTAGGTGCTTCATGCAACAGGGATTGACTAATCACAAAGCCTTGTAAACAAACTTCCTGAACACTCTGTTTTAGGATCTTCCAACTTAATGCTCAGGGTTCTTCAGCTGAAATGGTTTGCAGCCCTGAGCAACAGCATTCTACTCCTCTAGCTTTAAAGACAGATACAGTATCTCGAGGAGGCTGAAGTCGCTCTTACTCTAAGACCAATTTAACAGCATAAATGTGCAAATGAGAATTTATCTGATGGCATCCCATTCCCAGTAGTCAGTGCACGCTTGCTGAATCCCAAAGGGGCACATGAGCATCACTCCCATCTTAACCTCCCCAAGTGTCTCCCCTCAAAGACATAAAAATGTAGTTTTGAAGAAGACGTCCTGAGCTGACACTACTGATACAAGAAAAATCTCTTACGACTCATTCAGTTTGTTACTTACTGCTCACTCGGGCTACAAATTGCCTCATTCAATGCTAATCTCCATTTTCTCATTTACTGTTGTATTAAAATAACGAGCCGTGGTCAGATCTGAGGTCAAACTTAATAAAAGGGAAATAGACAGCATTTTCAGAGATTTTTGTACATACCAACACGTAGATATAGACTCCTTAGGATACATCCTTAAAAATGCAGCTCTGCAAGATCAGATGAAAGCACTAATCAGTTCAACTGGCCTTTGAGCCACTTCCAGTTTTCCCTGATTTACCCTTTATGGAAATAAAGGAGTGGAATAAAATTTCAGTCTGTATTCAGCCCAGAATTCACAGCCAGACCTTTAAAACCCCATATTAGGGAACTCATCTCCTTAGTCTGTGCCTCCCCTCCTTCTCTGGAGATGTTTAAAACCCACCTGGACATGTTCCTGTGCAACTTGCTCTACGTGAGCCTGCTGTGTCAGGGGGATTGGACTAGATGATCTCTCGAGGTCCCTTCCAATCCCTAATGTCCTGTGATTCTGTAACTCCAAGCATAATCCATTAACAACAATTTCTTCTTATGGAATAAAGAGAATTATGAGTGGGTCAGAGGGAAATAGTGAATAAGAGAACATTTTGTAGAGCTGACAGACATCATTACCCAGTTGAAATAAAGCCCTTTATGTAGTTGGGAGGGAAATAAGAGTTTAAATATAATCAAAGCCTGACACTTCATTCCCCAGTGTTTCGCTCCCACCACGCTGGTATTGCTGTCCTAGTTAATTCAACCCATAATGAGAGTAAATGATGGACTAGCCAGAGATGTACTGATTTCCAATTCCTTTCCATCCTAATGATGGTACCGAGTCTGGGCATGACTGAGCAGATTTCTGCTACCTGTCCTCTAAAATGGAAAAAAAAAAACAAAAAAACCTCACAAAAAGTAACTGTACTACCACAAACTGTGCCAAGAGGAAAGTATTGGCTTACCCAGTCTTCTTCACAGCATGGAAACAGTGGTCTGCTACACCTAAACAGTGTGGCCATGGGGAACGTAGCTCATCAGAGCCCCTCAGCAAACAGAACCCTGCAGTTTGCTGCCCACCTTTAGCTTGTGGAGAGCAGGGCTTGACCTCTCCTATGAAAGACAGTCATTGGATTTTGTATTTGTAGTGCTGAGAGGAGTTCCTCTGGTTGTAAAAGCCTGGGGGTGTTCTCAGAAGTTGTGGATACTGAAGTTGTACCTGTGAGGAATGAAGACTGTGTTGGGGGGAACATTTACACTGGATTTTCACTGGTGCAGCTTAATTCCGTTATCGTTTGCTTCTCCATTCCTTTAAAACTTCCTATTGCTTCTCTTAATGATTCGTTAACGCCTGATTAAGCCAGACTAACATGAAGGATTATCCTCATGTTTTTCCAAAGCATCCCACAGTCCTATAAACTCATGTTTTTATTAGTTGCACTGTTCCCTCTATACACCTACTGGCAATTAATGTTGTCTCCCCCAGGCAGAGCCAAACAGCAAATAAAGAGGAACATAAAACTGTCCAAGCCCCATCCATCACAAGATGCGGAGGTTGGCACCTCTTGTTGCTGGGATTTACAGACTGCTTTTTAGTTTTATCATTTTATCTCCCTTTAACGGCAAAATCAGTTAATCCTGGATGGCATCATAAAACCTGCAAACAGAGGCAGACCATAAGTCATCAAGTCACTCCTAGGGCTCTGCAGCACAAATCCTCGTCGTAAAGAGCAGCAGCAGTTAACTTGTTCCATTTCTGCTTCTCTTCCAAGGACCTGAGTTGAGATACAAGTGTTATTTGTCTAACTAGCACCACTAATAGTTCTGCAGCTCCTGCCCTATAAAGGCAGAGACTGGCCTGAAGGCACAGGTCCCTTAGTCAGTAAAGTGCACTTAGTTTTAGAGCAGGGAGGTGAACCTGGCTGATGAGACTGCTCAAAGAATCCTGACATTGAAGGGTGCAGATAAGGATACAAACACTTCAATGGCTAAGACACTGTAGGCATGGGGCAGAAAGGTTGATTTCAAGCTAAAATGTTCACCTGGTTATGCAGATCATCTTCATTTGCAATTCCTCAGGAGCTACTCAAGTGCTCAACATTAAGGAAATAATGAATGATAGTTTCACCCCAAGGGAAAACCACCACCATCTGCTCCATCTTCTCTCCATACTCCACTACGGCCTCACACAGTCCTTCCTGTAAAACCCTCCAACACACACCACTCTGGGAAATCTGCTTTCCTGAGAACAACAGAGGAACCTAAATGCATTGTCTTAATCGATTATTGAAACGTTAATACATTATATGAAAGCTTGGATGAATGAAAAGGCAGCAACAGAGTACTTCACCTCTGCTCCTATGAGTTACTCAAAGGGATGATGAATCTCATCCTTTGATGTTTTCACATCACTCTACTCTCACTCTCTCTCTCTCTCTCTCTCAGGTACAGCAGGTTTCTCTGAAAGATCCAGCACAGGCTACTCTGAGGAACAAAAAAAACCCAACATAAATATCTAAAAAATCCACAACCGCGAAACAAACCGACTAGAGAAACCTCGTCCGATTCTGCTTCTGCTCACAGCTGGAATTATTTCTCTCCAGGGCAGAGCCCATCCATCATCCCCAAGTTCAATAACTTAAGGAGGAGACCTGAGCACACACTCCAGATCCCAGCACTGACTAGAGAATCTCAGCAGCAGAACATGAAAAATACATTGAAGTCCTGCAACCATGACCGAGCTCTCACTAACAGCTGCAGCCTCTGTTGCACAGGAGACAACCTTTTGAAGCCTTGTTGTAACACTCCTCTGCTCTTAACCAAATCGAGCGTAACACAGGTTCTCATTTGCATTACATGTATTTTAATATATTTTATTTCTATTTGTTTTGTAACTATAATTTGTGGAATGAATAGACCACATTCAGAACAAGAGAGCAAAAGGACTGATCCATCCCAAACGACCAAGAGGTGGCGCCCAGAAACCAGTAGATGGTGCAAATCCAAGCATAGGTCCATCACTTCTTGCTCTTGGGTGCCATGATGAGAAGCTGATGATGCAACGGAAGAGAACAAGGAAGAGACTGGGGGAGAGTCTGGCTTGAGTTTGCCCACGACATCCACGATCAAGCTACTTCACTGAGGCTGAGCCATTCTAAGCATTTTAAAAGCAGATTTCCACCAAAGAAATTAAATACTTATAGGATCTGGGGAGACTGATAAGGCAGAACTGCAGGGCACCCAGTCCCTGATTAAGAGCTATAATGATTATGGTGGGATTTTTCTGGAGCCGCTCGTATTAAAGCTGTTCTGAACACAAATGAAGGACACACTAAGCTCAACCTCAATTAGCAGCAAAGGAAACATCCCACAAATCCACCCCATGATGTTAACAAGGGAAAGGAGCTGGAGCTCGAGCAATCTTTTAACAACTTCATTAAATGGTGCTTGTCTGGATTTATAGCAGAATTCCTCATTGCTGCCTCTTGCCAAAAGAAAAAAAAAAAAAAAAAAAGAAGAGATGTGGCTGCCAGTATTTAAATGTGTTTTGGAGAAAACTCCAAGATTTCACTCTTCACTGAACCCAATGGACCCTCTTTTGTTTCCTGAAGACAGACGGAGAACTCTGGAGGTTTCATGCGGCAGGCTTCACGCTGCACACACCTGCTTTAAAGCCACGTTCCATCTGGAGAACTCAAGGAGTTTTAATTAAACCATTTTCATGGCATAACAGCAAGACAACAGCACCGGAAAGCCAAACACAGCCGCGCTGCCTGCATTCCTAACACACAATTCCTGCTGAACCTACGGGTTTCTTCTCATCCCAGAGCTCAGGCTTTTTCTCTGCCTGTGCAACGTACAGTATTTAAATTCTTTCCCCACCTCGATTGCTCTTCACCTAACAGCAGGAAAACTCCAGACTCAAAAGCCAACAGCACAATGGGAAATCTTTGTGCTGTGACAGTAAAACTCAATGCGGATCTAAGTAGCAGGTTTGCCAGCGACATGCTGATTTAACTGGAAATTCTGCAAATGGGAGGAGACATTTATTCTCCCAGTGAAGCTTAACAATATGCTTGAATTATTTCACTTAAAAAGGGAGTCGTTCATGGATGTACTAATACAGCAAGAGCCTATTATACTCTTCCATCCCTTACCACATACTGGGTTTTTTTAACTTATGCTCAAAGTCACCTCCATCTGCCTTTGCAATCCACTTGATCTCACTAGCAAGCAATGAGTGGAAAACTCTACCACTTCTAGTGGCTTCTACGTTCTTCTTCTAAGCATAAAGTACTTCAGAAGAGCGTTCTCCACCTTTACCCCATTTATGGCCAGTGACAAGCAGTGAAACAGACAAACAAATGTCTTCGGCGTGCTCACAAAAATGACATTAAATGATTCACCTACTGGAATTCAAGAGTCTTTACAGTACCCAGAATGATTCTTTTTTTAATTAGTAAGCTGTAATGTGGCTGAATCATTGTCTTTAAGAGGATAAGGACCAAATTTGAGCATTGCTGAAAACACAGGCTATAACAGAAATAACAGCAGAGCAAGAGAAGTGATCTCTCACTTTACTTTGCTCTTGTGAGACCCCCACCTCAAATACTGCATCCAGTTCTGGTGTTCCCAACAAAAGAAGGCCATAGAACTCTTGGAGAGAGTCTAGAAGAGGCCACAAAGACAATCCAAGGGCTGGAACACCTCTTCGATGAGGATAGGCTGATGGAGCTTGGGTTGTTCAGCCTAGGGAAGAGAAGACTCCAGGAGAACTTTACATCTACCTTCCAGTACTTGAAGGGAACCTACAGGAAGGCTGGAGACTTTTCACAAGGGAGTGCAGCAATCAGACAAGGGGAAATGGTTTGAAATTGAAGGAGAATAGGTTCAGGATGGATCTTAGGAAGAAGTTCTTCAGTACAAGGGTGGAGAGACTCTGAACTCAATTGTCTAGAGAGACAGTGTCTGCCCCCTCCCTGGAGGTGTTCAAGGCCAGACTGGATGAGCCCTTGAGCAACCAAGTCTAGTTCAGAGGAGTCGCTGCCTATGGCAGGGAGGTTAGAGTAGATGATCTCTGAAGTCCCTTCCAATCTGAGCCATTCTGTGAATTATAAAGGAAAAACTGTGGAAAAAAAAAAAAAAAATCAGGCTTCTGGGCCACTATATTGATTTTCACAGAATTTTATGTCCACACTGATGGACTAACCAAGTAGTTACAAGGGTTTACACAAGGCATGCAGCCTCATGCAGCCCAAAAGAGGGAAAGTTTTGGGATCAGCTCAGAACTAACACAGCAGGTTTTAACTCATGGGACACCAGGCACAGACCCAAGTCTGCTGTGGGTCTGGCTCTGCTACTCTCTTGCTCCATCCTCAACACCTCCAAAAGAAGATAAGTGAGTTCTTTGCCAACCATCTACCTTGCAAACAACCCTTTTCTGCAGCCAGATGCCAAATGGCCAACAACCAATGTCAGCTTAGTGATGAGAGGACTTCTGAAGGTCTCTTCCAACCTAAAAGGATTCTGCGGTTCTGTGAATTCTAAACCAAGGAAATGTTAAACATTTAAAATTTCAAGTTCAAATTTCTCACCCTTTAAACAGTTGTGATCTTTGGAGACATTTCTAGCAGTTTCTACTCTGAAATGACTCATTATTGAGTTGTTTTGTGAATTCTAGAAGAAATGTAGCTGCTTATCAGAAAGAGATGGTTTTGCTTAACAATACAGATCCTGTGACTGTCCTTAAACAGAAATGCAGAGGAATATGAGCTCCCATTCATTGCAGTATTTTTTGGTTGTAATCTAGCCTCAGGATTTTGTACTTTGTTGTCAGAAGAGAAAATAAACCAGGTAACCACTACAAGACAACCTGGGAAATAATCACAGCCTTATTTGCACAGGTAAATATTAACTAAGAAGGAAGCAGAAGACTGTTTAGTTCTGGGTTGGAGACTTAAAACAATGCTGGACACACCCTGGAAAAATGTGATGGCCGGGTAATGCTCCTGTTGGGCTGGAGAACTGAGGAGTTTAAAGACCCTCTAGCTAGCAGCTATTAAAAAAAGAGCAAGATAGCTTCAGTCTTTTGATGTATGTCCAGCTGTTGGAGATACCCATGTGTGGGGATAAGACAAGGAAATTTGTTCTCTTTACCTTGGTTGACCCCTGTTACCCCTGGTCTTCCCCCTTTCTCTGCATCTCTGTATGAAAATCTGATTTTCACCTGATGCTAGAGACCACTCAGTAGTATGACCAATGCTCATGGCCTTTATAGGCTCAGAAAACAAAGTTTCCTGTGGATTCCCTCCATTGATTTACCTCCCATTCCCATGAGCAAAGCCTTGGCAGGGATGGATCAAAGGAGTTTACTTACTTGGTGAACAGATGTCCTACATTTCCTTTGTTTTTTGTATGTCTATGGCTGAAACTCACTCAAAACTTCTACAAACCCCTTTCTAACATGATAATGGAGTAAAACACATGCAGAAACCCTGGAGGACACAACTGTCCTTCAGTGGCCCCCATCCAGACATGGCAGGAGCTAAGATTCATGTACACCAAATGGCTTGGGGCAAGGAGATCCACACGAGGATGATCTACTGCACTTGATCTAAACTAACAGTCTGGAAGAGCGCCTACAGGTGGAGCAAAGTGGGGTGAGCAAAAATGCTCAGCAGCACTGATATCGTCTCCATGTTGCCCTTAAAATTCCCTACAGAATCCACACAGCTGTAAGATGAAACAGTCATTCCATGAAAAGCTTGTATCCATACACGTGAAACGCAAAAGCAATGTGTAGACTTACAGCTGGTTTTACTGCACTGACACTGGGGAGCAGAGAACATTTTGGGTTAAGATTTCTGAAGACAATCTTATGACGAATTGTCAGATGTGCTCTACCTTAGAGGAAGACTGAAACCTGCTCAATTTTACAGCAAAAGAATTTCTTTTCCAAGGTGAACTGGCTTTTTTGCAGCTCACTGGACTGTTTTTGCAGTGTCCTGTCCTCAAGTCACAGGAAGGACTGGTTTGGTTACAGCAGGTTCTGTCACTTGACTGGGACCACATTTCTCAGAGGCACTTAGTGTTAATGTCCTGCAAAAAAACGGGTGTTGGTGCATCCAAGAGAAATCTCATGAATCATTAAATCCCCATTTACTGAGCTCACGCACTTCGACCTTGAGCACCTTACAATGTCTTAGGGAAGGGCTTTATCATCTTGGTGGGATGAATGAGGCTTGAACATGCCCAGGCTTTCTAGAGAGCAGCAAATTGCTCCACAGCACTGTCTTTCCTGCACTGGACTATGTCACCATGGTAAAAACCATCAGCATAGTGGTGAAGGTGGGGAGCCAGTGGTGAAGCAAACACTGAAGGAGTCAGAGCTGACATCAGAGAGGCACCTGAGTGCCATTTCCTGCAGCCGAAATCTCTCCTGATAAATCCTCTGACTTCAATGTGCCAAATAAAAGGGAGGAAAAAAAAAAACCCAACAAATTAGCTGTGTAACATTTGACCTTTCTATTAATCATAACCCATAGCTTCCACAATCCCCTTTACCATGGGATGCAATCATTACCCATTAGTAACTTAATGAAGCCAATTAATTACAGGCATCTCACTAAGCCAGATGTTTCCTACCTTGTTTCAGAAGTGCCATGGAGGAGAGAAAAGACAGCACAGATGTTCCTCTTGGGGAATTCAGAACATGCAACACCGAACAGCTTCCAGGTCTCGCTGCCCAAGTCACTGGCTGCAGAGTCCTCCATGTTTCTAGTGTCACCGACTGCTCACTTGGCCCAGCACATCAGACTGAGAATTAAATGGCTCAAACTCCAAAAGAAACTAAAACTAAGTAAGAAAAAGATGAGACCAGTGAAGACACAATGAGGATTTCAGATGTCAAATGACTCCCTGGAACAGGCTGCCCAGAGAGGCTGTGGAATCTCCAACTCTGGAGACATTTCAAACCCACCTGGATGTGCTCCTGTGGAACCTACTCTAGGAGAACCTGCTCTGGCATAGGGGTCGGACTAGATTGGACTCCAGAGATCCCTTCCAACTCCCACCATTCTGTGACACTGTGAAGCTCTCTTGCACAACTGCCTGAAAAAAAATAAGGGAAAGAAAAGACACACAGGCAAGCAACAACAGAAAAATATCTACAGTCTGATAGATTATTGAAACATGTACTAAACCAGCTTGAAAGAAATTTCTCCACCTAAATAAGAGATCTGAAGGTGAGGGAGGAACAGCAAAAAACATTTATTAGGTCAGACAAGCACCAGTTTAAAACAGAAAGAGGTTACTGGAGGCAATAGTCTTCCTAACCCTAAACTGCCTTGGACATTCTCTCTCCTCCATCTCTTTAGCTTGGAGAAAAGGAGACTGAGGGGTGACCTCATTAATGTTTATAAATATGTGAGGGCGAGTATCAGGAGGATGGAGCCAGACTCTTCTCAGTGTCACCTAATGACAGGACAAGGGGCAATGAATGTGAGCTGGAACACAGGAGGTTCCACATATATATGAGAAGGAACTTCTTCACGATGAGGGTGACAGAGCACTGGAAGGGGCTGCCCCAGGGGGTTGTGGAGTCTTTTCCTCTGGAGACATTTAACACCTGCCTAGATGTGTTCCTGTGTGACTTGGTCTAGGTGATCCTGCTGTGTCAGGGGGATTGGACTAGATGATCTTTCAAGGTCCC
>JAOXOE010028592.1:0-15898 GCA_028565055.1 Phoeniculus purpureus
ACCTCCTGTGTTCCAGCTTACACCCATTGCCCCTTGTCCTATCATTAGATGACACTGAGCAGAGCCTGGCTCCGTCCACCTGACACCCGGCTTTCACATATTTATAAACACAAATGGGTCACCCCTCTATCTCTGCTTCTCCAAGCTAAAAAGAGACCCAGCTCCCTCAGCCTGTCCTCATAAGGGAGATGTTCCACTCCATCATCTTTGTGGCTCTGCGCTGGACTCTCTCCAGCAGTTGTGTCCTTCTAGAACTGAGGGTGCAGAACTGGACACAATATTCCAGGGCAGATACACAGGAGGAGAACCTCTCTTGATCTGCTAACCACCCCTCTTCTGATCCACCCCAGGATGCCACCTTCTTGGCCACAAGGGCACATTGCTGGCTCATGATCATCCTGCTGTTCACCAAGACCCCTAGGTCCCTTTCTCCATGTCTGTCCTAAATGACTGATTAATCCAAATTACCTCTCATCCCAGTTACCTTCGACTGGTACCATTAGGGTCTTAATGCAGTCGCAGTTGAGTTACCTTTGGTAATTATCACACAAGTGAGCACAAGTCATTGCACCGACAGTCTTCCCTAAATAACTTCTGAACATGGTGTCCAGTTTCAACCCTATTTAAGGCAAAAGACTGAGAAATAATTAATTACCCTCCAACTGGTTCAGTGGAAAAGAGTGATGAGGGAAAGGAGAGCAAAAGCAGCCAAGGGAAAAGCTGCAGCCTATGTTCAGAATTGATCTATTCTACTCAAACTGTGAGCCAGTAGACAGTGGCCAGTTAATGAATCACACACAGCCCTGCACCAGCCACAGCACATGCTGATGAATACCCAAGGAACACAGGAGCCAGCTGGGCACTGCAGGGAAAGAGCAGTGCCAGGCTTGAAGGAAACACGGAAAGAGAAGTACTGTGAGTAAGTTTAAAGAACACAGGGAAGAACAGGAGGACTGTGTGGAGGCTGGTGAAATGGGGATCTCTCGATTTTGTGGGGACGAATGACAAAGACATGAAGTCAAAGGGCTGTGGTAGGGAGAGGGGGTTGCTGGAGAGACATAGGGGAGCCAGCTTCATAGTTATGGGAATATGCAGAGCTAAACGCTGCAGGTTCTGCTGCACATGGAACAACTGTCATGCTACAACTACACTTCAGTTTAACTGAAGCAGCAGTTTAACTACAATTTTTAATTTTTTTTTTTAAGGAAGCACAGTTAAAACTGCCAGTGTGTTTACACATCCCCCTAATGGCACTCAGGGAGATCCAGGTTCAAGCGGAGGAGGCTGCGGCATTCCCCATTCCGCAAGTGACATGCTTTGTTCTGCATCAGCCTGGAACTAAGGCCTCAGCACAGGGGACTCTGCTCTGGATTTTAAACAACCCTGAAGCTGGGATCGTGTTCACAGGTGGTTGTTAAAGGATTTCTGGCACTTTTCACTCACATCTGTGTGCTCGCCCCAGCATCCGTGCCAAATTCCCATTTGGAGTACAAAGTTCTGTCTACAGCAATCCCCCTCACTGTTTCAAGTGGATGCAATATTCTTTCCCACTTCCTTTCCTAAGGTCAAATTCAGCTCTCGAGCATATGTTGTTCCCTCCCCTGCGAGGTGAATAGAAGTCCCAGACACTCAGCAGAACAGTCTCCAGCAGTCAGCTGCTGTGCGGCATTACCCAGTCCTGCCTCACCACTGCCACGTTCCACACAGGCAGTGGCAGAGACACTCTTGGGTAGGTAGGTCTTGTTCTGACACTGCTCTCTGCAAACCTTCTTGACGCTGGGGGGGCTTTAGCAATAGCTGAAAGGAATCCCTGTTGTTTGAAGCATTTACTACAACCTGTAATTTATTTTTAAGGTTCATCTGGAAGAGAAGAAACATTCAAACCTTGGGAAGCAGCACAATGGACATGTTGCTCATTTCATTAACAGTCACTAATGCAAGAGCACACAAGGAACTCCAGCAAAATATTTAGATTTGATTTACTTCTATTTCAATAATTAAATGTGTCCTACCATGGGTGGCAGCAGAGCTCACTGATACAAGTGGACTTGACCTTATTCCATCCTCAGTCCTCAGCTAAATATTGCATTTCTATTTTAACTCCAATTTTTAAGGAACGATAAAGAATTTGCTTTCTTAAAAATTATAGAGAAGTGTGTTGAGCCAAGGGGAGGAGTTTGCACTGCTGAAAGACAAGCTGAATCCAGTCCATCTAAAAGCTGCCTAGATCAGGAAGGTGGTATCTTACTGCACAGCTCTGCAGATGGTGATACCCTCCCCTCTCCCTGAAACACACCTGCTGTTGGTGTTAGTTCACCCAAACACAAAACCAAACACAGGCTTGTGGAGCGGACTGGTCTGAATTCTATTTCTGTTTTCTCCTAAGTGCTCCCACCACTAGCACAGAGCCAACACAACAGTGCAGAACCTGTGGTGTGCTTCTTGCCAGCACTCCCTCTGGTCTCGGGATCCTGCAGTCCTAGCTACACAGCAGCTCCTATTTGAGAGGAAGGGGACAGAGAAGATGTATCTGCACAGCATCTTGCAGGATCTGCCTGTGTTGGCTTGATGTTAGTCAGCCTCTAGGCAGAGCCCATGTGACTGTGGTTAGAGGGACGACTGAACCAAAGTTAATCAGCTTTGAGGAAAGGCTCAAGACATTTTCTTAGGACATCATGAACGCAGTTAGTTTGCAACCAGCAAAGAAGAAGCAGAGTGAGCCTGCATCTAGCTGTGAAGACCAGAAAGGACATGACGGAAGGACAGCAGGCTCAGCAAGACAACCACCCTGATGGTATCCAGTCACTACAAAACCCAACACAGCTCAGGCTGACACAGAGGGGACGACAGTAACACTGGGCACAATGGATAGTTAATCCACTAGCCAGCAATGACCTTTGGGCAAGTTGAAACTGACCAAGAAAACCCCACACTAACACAGTCTGATGCAGTATCGAGATGTTTATCTTATACTTTAGAAGTCAGGGGAAAAAAGACTCCGTTCAATCTGGGTTAAATTGAAATCAGCCTCATCTGACCAAAAGCCTAAGTGTCTATGAGCTATTTTCTGTGGTAAACCAGTTTTAATGAGAAGCAGGTTAGAACAATCAGTAAAAAAAAGTTGTTTTCAGAAGACTCAGCTCACATTACATAGATGCAAAGCGATTTCTGCAAAAGGCACTTTCAGAAGATGAATCCATGCCTCGTGCTATCATAAACACTGGAAAGATTTCTATTTTTAGTGCTTTTTCTAGCTTTGTAAATTATCTAAACAAAGCCGTCCATAATCAGTAGCTATAAAAATCTACTGTAAGTCTGTGGCATTCTAAAGCACATTTATTCTAGCTGGCTGCAGCAGTTTTAGCAGTACTAGACATCAGATGGATGGTACAGAGTAACAACTGGTGCTGAAGCACAGAATCACCGAACATTAGGTATTGGAAGGGACCTTCAAAGATCATCCAGTCCAATCCCCCAGCCACAGCAGGATCACATAGATCAAGTCTCACAGGAACATATCCAGGTGAGTTTTCAATATCTCCAGAGAAGGAGACTCCACAACCCCCCTGAGCAGCCCATTCCAGTGCTCTGTCACCTTCACTGGGAAGAAGTTCCTTCTCATATTGATGTGGAACCTCCTGTGTTCTATCTCACACCCACTGCCTCTTGCCCTATCATTAGATGACACTGATAATAATTAAACTAAGTGGAACCTCGTTAAGTCTCTGTTCATTTGGAAACTCACTCAAGAATTCACTAAGCTACCACCTCTATAAGGCAGTTTAACATTTCCTGAACTCACAATCCTAAAATAGCTAAAAAGATGGAAATTATTTAGCAATAAAATAATAATTCACAGTTATTATCCTGTTGCAGAACGTGGGACCTTTCAGAAGGATTTTCCACGTTTGTTTCCAGTCTAAAACACAGGCTGATACCGATCCAAGCAGCATCAAGAAAATGTTACACACCTCTTGGCAAGGACTCTGTATGATGCACAAAGAAACAGCTGTCCTGTACAAAGCAAAGGGTTCTCCCCAGTTGGCTGTGGACTGAGATGATGGCTTCTGCTTCACCAGCTCAGAACACAGATGATTTTAATGGAGTAGAGCAATCCCGCTGTGGCAGGGAGGTGGAACTAGACAATCTTTCGAGGTACCCTCCAACTCCTAACTTTCTGTGATTCCGTGATAAGGAAGAGCCCAGCCAAGACGCTCCATAGACATATGGGGACAAAGAAACGCTTTGTCCCATGCTGACAACAGTGAAATCTACAGCTTGTGTCAGAGCACAGACAGGTCAATGGCGCTGATGGCTTCTAGTGCACCCCAGAAAGACAAGCTGCAGCTGACACATCCCCTTACAGGCAAGGAAAAGGGGAGGACTCCCACCTCGCTCCAGCTGCCAATACTGCTGCCAACACAGTGGCATTTAGCACAGATCTCTTTTTTACCCCATCACATTTACTTCATTTCTCTTTGTGCCTTGTATCTTACAGAAAAACAGCCCAGTGAGTTGCTCTTTTCTGAAGACCATCTGCACGTGCAGACCTTAGTGAGGGAGGGACGCAGCTAAACACACAAAGCTGAAGTAGCACTAAATATTGCAAAGTGCCCAGTCAGACCAAACATCCTCCTCTTCTCACTAAAGTTGTTCTTGTGTTTTGTATGGATTTATCAACACCAAAACATATTCACAACTGAAACAAGCAATGGAGGGGAACATTTTTCAGTGCAAAGGATAAAATATTAACAGAAAGTTGAATCCCAACTCAAAAATATTTTTTTGGTAAAAATCCAGGGATTTTTGGTTGTTTTTTTTTCTGCTGGGAAACAGCTGACGATATTGGACAGACCACAAGAGAGGAACCCTGCAGTCTGCGCACAATTTTCTTAGCCCACACTTTGTAACGTAGCCTAGTTCTCTCACCTGAGTCCGGCTCCCTGATGCTTCTGATGTCACTCAAAGCATGTACAGCCCCACCTGAAGTAGGTTTAAGCAGCATTTTCTCAGCCTCACTGCTTCACTGTACTTGACTTGGCCAGAAAAGTGCAGAAGGGATAGTACTGTTATACCTCTTGAGTTCTAATGTGCTCCCTTTGCTGTCAAACACGTGAAAACACAGCCAAGTGCTAGTTTGCAGAATCATAGAATCATTCAGGTTGGAAAAGACCCTTGGAATCATTAAGTCCAACCATCAACCCTACTCTACAAGTTCACCCTCAAACCAGACCCCCCAACACTACATCTAAGCATCTTTTAAACTCATCTAGGGATGGGGACTCAATCATCACCCTGGGCAGCCCAGTCCAGTGCCTGACCACTCTCTCTGGGAAGAATTTTTTCCTGATGTCCAATCTAACCCTACCTTGTTGGAGCTTGAAGCCCTTACCTCTGGTTCTGTCACTAATGACCTGTGAGAAGAGACCAGCACCAACAACTCTACAGTGTCCTTTCAGATAGTTGTCGAGTTCTCCCCTCAGCCTCCTCTTCCTCAAACTAAACAGTCCCAACTCTCTCAATCTCTCCTCGTAAGATTTATTCTCCAGGCCCTTCCCCAGCTTCGTTGCCTTGAGGGCAAGCTGCACTTGCTCCTGCACCTCCATTTCTCTGTTGTGCTGAGGTGCCCAACACTGGACACAGTACTCAAGGTGCTGCACCTGGGTCACAATAACCCAGGGCAATGGTTACAGGCTTGGGGGACAATGGCTGGGGAGCTGCTCCACAGAAAGAGACCAATGATCATGAGCAGTGTACTCAGGTGGCTGAGAAGGCCAGTGGCATCCTGGTTTGTTTCAGCAATAGTGTGGCCAGCAGGAGTGGGGAGAGACTGTCTCCCTGTACACAGTGCTGGGGAGGTCACATCTCAAGTACTGGGTTCAGTTTTGGCCTCTCAATGAAAGACATACATTGAGGGGCTGAAGTGGGTCCAGAGAAGGGCAACAAAGTTGGGGAAAGGTCTGGAGAACAAACCTTGTGAAAAGCAGCTGAAGGAGCTGAGGCTGGTTAGTCTGGAGAAAAGGGAGGCTGAGGGGACACCTTATTGCTGTCTACAACTACGTGAAAGGTGGTTGTAGAGAGGTGATAGGTCAAGAGAAAATGGCCTCAAGTTGCACAAGGGGAAGTTTAGGTTGGTCATTAGGAAAAATGTCTTCCTGGAAAGGGTCAGCAGACCTTGGAACAGGATGCCCAGAGAGGGGTTGAATTGTCATCCCTGGACGTGTTTCACAGTTGTACAGATCTAGAGCTTAGGGACAAGGTTTAGTAGTGGCCTTGGGACAACTGGATCAGTGATTGGACTTTATGACCTTAGAGGTCTTTTCCAACCTGAATCACTCTAAGAATCTATGAAAAGAGTAAAGGTAAGAATTTGAAAAGAGGACCTAGGGAATTCAGGCATCTGATTCTCAAGGACAGCGATGCCCAGCTGCTCCCTGCTCACAGAACCCCCATCTCAAAGATCAAATAAGTCTGGAATTTATTAAAAAAATGAGAAAGAACAAAACTGTTTTCAGAAACAAGCAAACAAAACACAGGACATATTTTGTACATATTTTAGGCCTGACTCTGTGGGCTTCAAAGTCTAAATGTGACAGTGGATCCTGTGTTCCTGGTAAATCTAAATGCAGACCGATACCCAAGCAAACTTACTGGAGGTGGTTGTTGGAAAGTTTCCAACAGAACATTTTCTGCCGCAAAAATGCAGCTTTAATGACACGGGAAGTGTTCTGCAGGTACATATATTCTTAAAACACAACGTGTCAATGGACCTTTGGTTTCTTTTGGTTTGTTACCTGCCATTTGATAAAGCAAAACCTTTGATTTTGGTATTGTAAAACATTTTGATTGTGCTGTTTGTTGGTTTTGTGTCCTACTAACATATTACAATGGCTGACGTTTTCATGCAGTCGCTGCTACGCTTAAAAAAAGTTCTGAATGAAACATGCTTGTATTTTCAAGAGGGATGACACAACATCCCTGACTGGATTAAACCCTTTGTTATTTCCAAGCAACAACAACAACGGGCTGCCCAGGGGAGTTGCGGAGTCTCCTTCTCTGGACACATTTAAAACCCGTCTGGCCATGTTCCTGTGCAACTTGATCTGGGTGATCCTGCTGTGGTGATCTTTTGAGGTCCCTTCCAATCCTTAATGTTCTGTTATTCTGTGAATAAGTTCCACATTTTTGAAACATGGGAAATATGACAATGTCAGCATTTTATTTTGATTTAAAATAGAAGCAGTTTTGTTTCCAAACAATTCCACCACCGTGATTTCAGTGTAAATTCCTTCAAATATAAATACTCATACTCGTATAGGAAGCGTATTTTAAGCGACAATGTTACAGCTCCAGCTCTGCTATGGGAATTTTGTTGATGAATAAAATCTACTTTGGAAAAGTACCTGTTTTTTTCCCTGTGTTTTCTTAAATTCTTCACATGCTAGCCAGAACAAAACGTTTTCTTCGCTGAATTCTTTCTTTAAAAATTCCTAGGGAAAAGAAGAACAAACAAACAAACATTATGATCCAGTCTCTCAATTGTTTTTTCCCCCCTCTTCCTACTACAGCTATTAAAACTGTAGAAGCCGCCCACAACAAGCTTCACCATGGCATGAGTTTACATAACACTGGGTACCAGAGCCACTGCATCGGTGCATCTGCACAGTGCTGAGACGCCAGCCAGCAATCACCTACTCAGCAATTTGAGCGCTGATTCCGAGAGAATGATGCGCTATTTAATGTCAGAGCACACCAGTAACTAACAAGAAGAGTTTATTCACTCTCCCTTAAATAACTTGAGCAAGTTTACAGGCATTACTCAGAGAGAAATCCAAAAATACATTAATTCATTAGCAGGCAAATGTAACAAACTATTAGCAGATCGCTTCAGGTTCTTATCTGGTATCTTTCCGATTTTTTTATAAATGAGTAAAATATCTACAAATAAAATTGTTTTTAAACATGATTATCAGTGGCAATAAATTTACTTAAGTAAACCGAAGCAGATGATGTATTTGTGTTCCCTGGACAGTGTTTAAACAAAGCACAGTCCTCCAAAAGTTAGGCCTATTTAAAAAGGGGGGGGGAAATTTACATTAAACTTCTTTATAAAACACAATGACTGAAGTATTTATAGCTCTGAGATCATCAGTTTTCTCTTGCAAGTGTTAGAAAACAAGACATTAAGTAACGCCAAGAATTAAATAGCACCAAGACTGCTTTTAGGGTTTTTTTTTTAAAGAATTCTAAACCCGAGTGCTTTGTAATTCTTGTTTATATCACTTTTCAAACCAGTCTGGCAGGAAAACATTTTTTCCCAGTGTATTTTATCAGAGCTTGGGATGGCAAAACCATACTCTCAGGTAGGTAGCTCCGATTCCTGTAGCTAATGAAAAACCAACTCACCACCCTCACCTAATTAAGCCTCAAGCCTGCATTTTGAGCGGCACAAGCCCACGCTTTGTAGTAAACTTAAAAGGGATTCTTTCCAGTACAGCTACTGCAGCACATTTTAAGAGCCACACAGAGTTAGGTATCAGGCTCAGGAGCTGTTTAGTGGTAGCTCATTGCTTAAGTGAGGGCCATGTATGAGAATAAAGGGCTCAGGATCAGTCCTCAGTGAGAAATAATGCTTGGCAAGAGAGATCAGTGGCTCAGGGACTGTAGTTTATCCAACAGCAACTTGTTAATCCTTGCAGCAGTGGATAGATCCGATTAGAAAGATGCAGCCAAAAGTCTTCCAAAAGCCTTATGAGAGCAAGGTGCAGCAGGCAAAAGGCACTACCTGAGACACTCAGCACATGCCACAGCTCCAGCTCTGCCCCCCCTGCTCAGGGTAGGTATCTATAAGGCTGCATGTCTGTGTGCTACAGCTCTGGCACAGCTGCACCATTTATGCTGAGACTCATCCAGCTTTAAACCCTCATTTCGGTTTATGTAAATATCCAGAGTTAATATAGCAACCCTAAATCGTTTCACTCCTTCTGGATCTTCGAGTAGGTTCTCCAGTGATGTAGCCCATTTTGAAGT
Organism: Phoeniculus purpureus; assembly: GCA_028565055.1. Taxonomy (NCBI): domain Eukaryota; kingdom Metazoa; phylum Chordata; class Aves; order Bucerotiformes; family Phoeniculidae; genus Phoeniculus; species Phoeniculus purpureus. Next base: position 9,031 of record JAOXOE010028592.1, read on the forward strand.
TCCTTTCAGGGTCTGGTGGCTGCTGCTTGGGTGCCCCTCGCTGTCATTTATCTCTGGGGAAAAAAAAGGAAGGAGAAAACCCACCATCTTGGTTAGAAGCGATGAATGTCACGAAATGCTTGTTCCCCACTGCCCTCTGCACTCTTGGATTACAGCTGCTCTCTCTAAAGGGAACATCATAAAACTGAAAATAAACACACATACATATTTGAATCCTGCTCTGCCTGTAAGGAGGCAGAGATGCCTTGCAGTTGTACAATCCACAAGCGTGTAAGTGGGCGCCGTCACCGCTTTATAGCAGTTGGAGCACATAGTGACCTGCACGGTACAAGGACCGTTTGCCTCTGGTTCTGGCACTGTCATGGGGCTTCTACAGAGCAAATCCTGGTCAGTCACACACATGGGATTTATTTTTATGAAAAGGATCATCACTGGAGGTTTGGAAAAGGCAAAGAGAGAAAGAATAATGTTTTGTATAGCAGAACAAGTCCAGTATGTTAAGTCCGTCAAGTGGGAGGGAAGACAGCTGGCAGGGACCTCATTCCAGTGGAGCCGACCTGCTGTCGGGCAAGTGGCATTTGGGTGGTTTCTCTGTTTGCTTTCGAGTCCACTGAAATTCTGCCTGTTTCAGGGTGCTGGTCTGTGCCCATGTCTTACCTGCCAGCCAGCCTGCTCACAGGCAGAGGTCACACATCTGTTCATTTTTCTATCCCAAGGACAAGCACGTTACATCCAAGCCTGGTGATGCCAAAAACCGCTGGTTTCTGGCTACCCATCAGAAAACCTATTACTTGGGAAGGCTCCAGGAGTTTTACTGCTGACCTGAAAAACTCCACAGCAGTCATGAAGTGCTTGGCCTCCTTTCTTCTCACACACTAAATGCCCAGGGAAGGCAGCAGGAGTGCAGGCCAGAAGTCACGCTACAAGCTCTGCTGCGGGTCACTACACACCATAGACGTGCAGAGACCTCTTACTGTAACCTATACAGCTTCAATTTGGTTTTATAGCCTCTACTGACTCATGAAATCATGGATCTTGATAGCTTAAGCTTTGTTAAAAACCCCTTCCTGCACCATTAAACTAAGCCTCAGCAGGTATCTCAAAAAATCTATCTGTGCAGAGCTAAACTATCAGATGTCCTTTTCAACTGGTGGCTGGAAGGATAAATGCTAAGGTGAAAGGCCTACAAAATACTGGCACGGCGGCAGAGCTGACCAAGTTTGGGTTGGTAGGGACCTGTAGTGTCTATATGTTTTTCTAACAGCTAGATAAAAAAGAACCATTGAATCATCAAGGTTGGAAGAGACCTTCAAGATCATCAAGTCCAACCATCAACCCAAACCCACCCTGCCCACTAAAACATCTTCTCTAGTGCCACATCTGCTTGTTTTTTGAACAACTCCAGGTACAGCAACTCCACCCTCTCCCTGGGCAGCCTGTTCCATCCCTGACCACTGCTGTAAACGAATGAGCATCTCCCTGGACATGACTGGGGTGGCTTTTTTAATACAGGAGAAATCACAAAGCTGGAAAACAGGTAAACTTTGCAAAGCCATGGATTCCATACCCACTGCCTAATACTGAGGGATGTATGGTCATGCCCCAAGCAAATACAGACTAAAAGACAAGAATGCATTGAAATGATTGAGGAAATGGTCTTTGCAGGCTCAGCTTTTCCTGTGTAAATCCTGTCCCTCCTTGCCTGTCCTGCTCTCACTCTGTGAAGTGCTTAGAGTACCAACCTGGAATTTCTCGCAAAATGAACGCATGACACAGCGGCCAACAAAACCTTTCAGGGTCCCAAATCACAACCAGTTTGGGTAAGGACTGTGACTGGTCTCATAGAATCACAGAATCATTCAGGTTGGAAAAGACCCTTGAGATCATTAAGTCCAACCATCAACCCTACTCTACAAGTTCACCCCTAAACCAGATCCCCCAACACTACATCTAAGCATCTTTTAAACTCATCTAGGGATGGTGATTCAACCACCACTCTGGCAGTCCATTCCAGTGCCTGACCACTCTCTCTGGGAAGATTTTTTTTCCTGATGTCCAGTCTAACCCTACCCCTGTTGGAGCTTGAAGCCCTTCCCTCTGGTTCTGTCATTAATTACCTGTGAAATTAATTACCAGCACCAACACCTCTCCAATGTCCTTTCAGATAGTTGTAGAGAGCGATGAGGTCCCCCCTTAGCCTCCTCTTCCTCCAACTAAACAGCCCCAACTCTCTCAATCTCTCCTCATAAGATTTAATCTCCAGGTCCTTCACCAGCTTCGTTGCCCTCCAAGCAACAAGTCTGCCTACAGCTCTGCCTAAGAAACATGCAGCCTGCTAGCTAGAGGTCAAAAGTCAGAACCTGAGGACTATCTCCAAGCCACTACTGCAGACTTCATACATGACCTAGGAGCACAGTGAGTTAACTCTGCCTCAGTTTTCCCTCCCCTCACGCAAAAGGATGTGGTTCTTGATTATCTCTTGCAGAATTTATTTTCGGAACCTGACTCAAAGTATCTAATCTCAGTAAAATCTGTGAGATCTAAGTGGGAATAGCCAAGTACTTGTGAGCAGAAGACAATTAGATCCAAGGAGCCTGAATCTCTTGCTAAGATCATTCTCACCTGCAAGCAGAAGGGCAGCTCTGTGTGCACAGCTCCAGCAGCCTGAGGAACCAGGCGTTTCCCTTATTTAATATGTGTTTCAGCACAGAATATCTGTGAGCAAGATCTTATTTCTAGTGTTCTTCTCTGGTCAAATTCTAAGTGGATTACTTTGAAAGGCAAGTACTTCCAAAAGCAAATGGACAGAGGGCAGACCCACTGCCATGAGAACCTAAAAAAAGCTCTCTGGTGAGCAGATACAGGCTGGAACAAATGTGTGCAGGCACCCAGGATACATCTGTCTGCTTTCCCTCAGCTGCTTTCACTGTTCTCTCAGTGCTGGCCATTCTCTGTCCTCCATGATCACCATTCTCCCCAGCTTTATCTCACTTCCAGCCTACCCAGCACAGCCCAACTCCATCCACTGTTTATGTTCCCTGCACTTCCTCTTGACCCCCTCCAAACCTTGACACTCTCCTATGACCCTGCTCCTTTTCTCTTGATCTGTCTCTTCAGTAGAGAAAAATGTGGTTTTGGAGAACCTACACAACCTCATTCTCAAGTCTTCTGCTGAGCCTGGTTGCACAGGACTCTGCTACTTCACTCACTTAAACCACTCCCTACAACCCGTTAAGTACTGTGGTACCAAGATGAGGTTGCTGCCCATTGGTTGTGCAATACAACCCCTTCAGTGATCCCCTGCCTCACTGATTCAAGCTGGAAGATCCCCAGAACAGAGGCTATGGGGTGTCACAGGTGCTGGGCAGCTCTGCCAAGCTAGCACCAGTGCCATCAGCAGCTGAAATCCCAGCTCAGCCCAAACTACAGCTCCCAGCATCAGCCCTCAGTGAGGGAGGGCACACCAGCTCCAGCATCCTGACAGTCAGACCCTTGGACTGCTTGTTTGTAACAAACACAAGAGGCCAGAGGACTCTTCGAGATGGTTGAGATTATTCGGTTTGAAGAGAAGACTCCAGGGAGACCTTACAGTTACCTTCCAATCCCCAAAGAAGGCTGGGGAAGACTTTTCACAAGGGCAGGGAATGATAGGACGAGGGGCTTCAAACTTGAAAAGAGTAGATTTAGGCTGGACAGGAGGAAAAAGCTCTTGAATCTGAGGGTGGTGGATCCCTGGAACAGGTTGTCTAGAGAGGTAGTGGAAGCCCCATCCCTGGAGCTATTCAAGGTCAGGCTGGATGGAGCTCTGAGCAATCTGTTCTAGCGAGAGATGTCCCTGCTTGTTGTAGGAGTGTTGGACTAGATGACCTTTGGAGGTTCCTTCTAAACCAAAACCACTGTATGATTCTGTGATCCTGCCATGTGATAGTGCAGCACAGCTCCTGTCCCCAAAACCGCATCATTCATCCAAACAGCCTGGCTGGTACCACCCTGCCAGCTGGCAGGAGCCAGAGCCATGCCAACAGCTCTAGGGGGCTCATGTCTGCATGCTGGATTTGGCACTGCTGAAGTTCTCTCCCTCCAGGGTGAGTACTATCAATCCCCATGTTCAGAGTTCTTCTGCAACCACCATAAAACATTAATGTTCCCCTTCAGCACCAATGTAAATAGGCTGCACATGATACATGACAGCAGGAAACACCCAGAAATTTTATGAGGATATTAAAACTGTTGGGTATTTTTATTATGCCTCATTAAATCATCATCACAAGCATTTTTTCTGGTATAGAAGTGACCTCCCCAATTAAGACCATAACTTCCCACGCCATATGCTGGTTTTGTTTAGCAGATTTGACATTGATTTCTATACTTTTGCTAAGACTTTAAACGATAGGAAATAGGTTTTTCTTACAAATGACTCAAGAAATGAATCTCCAAATCCATATCCCAGAGCACGTTCCTAAATTACCTTAAAAATGGTATTTCCACTGAAGTACAATTTAATTAAAGTCTGAAACAATTTATTTTAGAAGGCAATCCAGCAATAAATGGGATTACATGAATGATCCTCCTGAAACCTATTTATCTCTGTTTGCTGTTTATAAAGATAACTTTCTCCTGTCAGGATCACCTAGTGACAAAGCTGTGTAACACACGCTCTGAAGTAACGAGCTCGACCCCAAAGCTTAACAAGCAAAGCACATTCTATGGACATTTAGGTGAGGAAGGCAGACATTTGCTCTTACTGAAAGCTGGGAGATAATTCCGTGCATCAAGAAAGGGTCTGACAAAATGGCAGTTCTCCCGCCAAACTCTCTGCAGAAGCAAGACACAGCACACACAGCAGATGACAGACCTGCTAACTGCACTTCTCACTGTCATGGGACAGCGCTTGCTGCCTTCTACCCGTGTGAGAAACTGACAGCAGAGGAAGCCAACACAGCGAGCGCCGCTGCCGAGCTTCTGCTGAAGCAAACTTTCCACTGAGTGCACAGCCGCGACACAGCTGCTCGCACGGCATGTGGGGCTGGCTGCTTCCACAGACCCGGCAGATGATTGAGCAGCTTTAACAGCACCGCTGCTTTGGAGAAGGACCTGTACTAAGGCAGCAAATAGGCAGTTGCATTGGCTGGAGCACTGTTTTAGAGAAGAACCTCTAGAAGCTGCCTGCTCCCCTTGACACAACGGTCTTGCGGCATCAGGCAGAGGATAAAGGCTCTTTGTAAGCAACAGATAGAATGGTAAGCAGAGCACTAACGACACTGTAATTATCAGTTGAAACATGGTATCTAAAAAGGCAAATATTTTTGTTCTCCAAATGGGAACCTGGACCAAAACCACAGAAATTGTCAGTAACATCAAAATACGCGATTCTGCAGGTCAAAACTCACCTTCCTGGCCCTTGCTTGCCACAAAAACGTGGAAATCCATCAAGCTTTTAGAGATTCAGCCACAGCTAATTGAGTTCGACACACTAATCCATCTGCCTTCCCAAAGGGCTGCGCAGTACAACGGATCCCCAAGCTGCTGCCGGTCTCAAACTGTTGATCCAGCAGCCTGTGTGGCACCACATCAAACAGTAGCGGCTCACACCCGGCACAGAATCTCGCTGCATCTCACAAAATCCTGCTGAGCACATCCCTCATCCAAACGCCTGTTCAGACTGCCCCTTTCCCACACACATCCTTGGAAAACTCCTTAACAAATGGCAACCGGCACATAAACAGTAGAAGTGACAGAAGCCCCACGTAGACAGTACTTTCCCTATTCTGTATGTAAACGTTAACACACAACATTAAGAAAATCCTTCTCGGCTTCCTCCTGAACAACTCCTGGTCACATCACCTGCATCTTCCCCTTTTCCATTCAGATCACAAGGCTGTGAAACCACAAACCTCCATGAATACTCTGAAAGTACCCTGGATACCTTTTCTTCTTCTCTTATGGTCACCAGGACGCCTGTCCAGCAACCATCACCAGTCTGGAATTAATAAACCCAAGGTTATGAAACAGTGAGAAGCATCATAGGAAGGCAGCTCAAAAGGGGAGATTCCCTTACTTTCCATGACTCCAAGCGCCCCTGGATGAATCCTCACACCACGATTCTTTCCTAGCAGCAGCTCTTTTACAGCCCTTTTCCCTACAGACAGGCGTCTCATGCTTTGGTGGCTCAAAGTGGGAGCCTCAACATCCTCTTTTGACTGTCTACAGCGCCAGATGGCTATTGGATTCCACTTTTAACTATAGGGAAGGAAACCAAAGGGATGTTCTGCTTTTGTAGCATCTCATGGACGGGTCCACCAAACCTACATCCTCTGCAAAAAAATACAGCTCCAGACTAATCCCGTGTTGGGCTTTTCTTAGAAAGGCTGTAACTTACTCAAAACGTAGTCTAGTGTCCTGAGACTAGGAGTTTGCAACGTTTATTCCGGCTACATCTCACCCCTCGAATGGGCAGGCTGAGAGCATCAGAGAGCCCGTTAACAGCTCAGACGGGGTCACAACGCCCCTCCGCAGCGGGAACTACGGATTCCTGCATTTATTACAGCCCAGGAACCCCCACCGCACACCAAGGGGCTCCTTTCACAGGCAAAACTGCTCAGAGCCAGCTCGGAGCTTCCACAAGCCCGCTCTCACGTTCCGGGCTGTTGCCTCGCTGCTAGTATCAGCAGTCGGCGATTAAAATTTGGCTGCTGAGGCACAAGCCCGAGCTGAAAACTCAGTTCCCTCTTCCGTGCAGCTGCCAGAGCGGGAAGCCCCGGCTCCTCCCCGGGCACGGGCAGTCCCCGCATCCCCACCGCACACCAAGGGGCTCCTTTCACAGGCAAAACTGCTCAGAGCCAGCTCGGAGCTTCCACAAGCCCGCTCT
>JAOXOE010028593.1:0-15895 GCA_028565055.1 Phoeniculus purpureus
GGCGGTGCAGCAGATGGCTGATACTGTAAATCCAGCTCAGGAGAGCTTACTCCACTGGTCAGAAACGCTGTGAGTTCCTACCTCAGAACTCTGCTAAACTCAATCGTGTTGATAGGGCTCAGCGAGAGTGGGAGTGATATTAGTGAAAGGCAATGATGGCCCGAGCCCCATTGTCCCTCAGGGGTTTTCTCGGGAGCCATCAACATCGGTCAAGAATGTGTGAGGTTGAGGAAGGCAGGTAGAAACCCTTCCCTTGTACTTTGTTGAGCTTGTCAGGCTTTTCTTCAAAGCAGGCATCTTTGATTTATTCTGGTTTTTAATAAACCTGAACAATCCTGAAGTTAGGCATACGAAAATACTCTCCTCCTGCAGCCTTCCGTTATGGCCCAGCACTTGGCTCCAGAGAGCTGCCCCCATGTAGTGTGGTCACAGCTCGGAGTCTGGACCCAAGACGCCACGTCTGTAGAAGGCAGAGGGTCAAGAAAGAATAACAAAAATTAGACCGTCATTCACATTAAAATACAGTTTTCCTTTCTTTTGACTCTTTAGGGGAGCAGACCGAGAAAGGGACAAAGCTTCTCTCTCCCATTTACGACCCAGTCTCTCAATCACCCGCGAATTACTGGATGATGTGGCTCTTTGTTACCAGTGGAGAGGCAGACCGGTACGGAGGAGCCACGGCACAAAAGCTAGAGGCTCCCTGAAAAGACAGGAAGGCCTAGTGTCAAAAAACTGGTTGGAAAGCAGTCTAGTGAGCAAAATCACATTTCTAGGCTTTGAGGGATCTCTTCTTTCTTTACCAATCCTTTCATCCTTGCCTACCACGTTCATGATACAGGAGTGCTGCAGCTGCAAGCATGCATCTCCAGAAGCATTCCCTACCAGTGCCCAAAAGTGGCGCTGCTATATGGAATAGCCTGCCCAAGAGAAGACTTGCAAGCAGGACAGCTTGAAGACAGGGTTGTGCAAAGTCCTGAGCAACATGAAGAGATTGTGCACGTTGAAAAAAGCCTTCCAGGTGTCCTTTCTGCTCAGATTCTCCTCTCTTGCTTTTAGCCATAGGGTGGCTGTTCCTACAGGATCAGTATTATGTCCCTTTATTAAAAGAAAATGGCATCGCTGTAGCTGTGTTCAAATGCTTTCTGCAGTTTCCACAAATAGCAGGTCTTGTGTTCCTCTGTAGGATGTGTGTAGTGTACATGTCATAGCCCACACTCTCATAGGATCATAGGACATTAGGGGCTGGAGGGGACCCAAAGAGATTATCGAGTCCAACACCCCCTGCCAGAGCAGGACAAAACTATGTAACACAGATCACAGAGGAACATATCCAGGCGAGCCTTGAAAGTCCCCAGAGAAGGAGACTCCATGACCCCCCTGGGGAGCCTCTTCCAGTGCTCTGTGACCCTCACAGTAAAGAAGTTCCCCCTTGTGTTGAGGCGGAACCTCCTTTGCTGCAACTTACACCCATTGCTCCTTGTCCTATCACAGGGAGTAAGTGAAAAGAGCCTGTCCCCCCCCTCCTGGCCAGCCTTCAGGTACTTATAAATATTTATCAAACCCCCTCTAAGTCTTCTCTTCTCCAGACTAAGAAGACCCAAGTCCCTCAGCCTCTCCTCATAAGCTATGCCCTCCTGCCCCCTAACCATCCTCACAGCCCTCCACTGGACCCTCTCCAGTAGAACCCGGTCCCTCTTAAACAGGGATGTCCCTTCCCATGGTGGGGGGATTGGACTAGATGATCTTTCAATGTCCCTTCCAAACCCTAATGATTCTGTGATTCTTCACATATCCAAAATGGACCCAACATTTAGGATTCTAAATGGATGATCTGATGATCTGAAAGGCTGATCTGCTAGAAAATCATAACACTGTCATCTTAAAATGCACTAAGGATCCATGTATTAGGCACCAGTTTTGGAAAATCTTAGCTAACAGGGTTAAGTAGAATAAGAAAGGTCAATTTCTGGCAATAGCTGTGATGAATTCATTAACAAGAAAATACAGTAACCAAGCTCTGCAGAAGGATGTATTTCCACACTTCTCAGTAAAGAAAAAGAAGAAATTCCATTAAAACTTTTTTTTTCTTCTGGAGAAACTGATATGAAGTTTTTCGTTTGCAGTCCAGTTTAACTTTCGTTTTCAAGAACACTTGCATGCTCTTGGATGGGACTTGTGCTTAAGAGTCATCATGTTATTTGTCACTTTTGTGACTTTTCTATACTCAAACTAGTTTCAAGATATCAAATGACTTTCTGGAGCGATGTGTTTTTTAATGTTTTTATAATCTTACTTCTTATCCAGAGACACAGCTCTGCATGAATATTTAAAGACATGAGAAAAGAGGAGGAACTATTCAGTCATTTCCTGTGGAAAAGGATTTTCTTTTTTAATACACTAGTAAAATACTAATTTTGGTGAGGTTTTTTTTTCCTTAAGTATCACGCAAACTTTAATGACCAAGGAACATGGTTTCTCATCAAACTGTTTTGCTATATGAATGAGCACAATGGAAAAAAATACAACCTCAAGCAATGAGGTCTAAATGGAGAAGAGACCTTGTCCATATATATTCTGTGATATATTCTGTGATATAAGGGACAAATTTTGATGAAATATTAGAAATACTTCGTCACAGTAAAGTTTATTGGGCTGTGCAATATCTCTCTGAAGTGGGAAACCCTTGACTTTAAAGAGTTTATAGCGTAACTGGCACAAGCAGTGCTCTCTGTATGCAGTTCTGGAAATACCATTGCTCAGTGTGAGTCTATAGACCTGTTGTTTCATGGGGTAGTATCTGTGAACTGAAAAGCCAGACCCAAACTTATTTTGCTCTTTATGCTGGTACCTATTAATTATATAATTGAAGCTGGGTGGAAAGTTCTGTAGGTTTTTCCAGTCAAAATTAAACATTTCCACCTGAGTTAAATGTTACACAAGAATCTTTACTATGGCTAATATTGTTTTTCCTTCCTATACTCTCATTTCCTTCTCTAAAGCAAAAGAGAAATGAGAGATAAAGACACATGGGAAAGTAATATTATTTTGATATTAGATAATAGAACAAAATCAGTCAAAAATATTAAAAATGCTCATATTAAAGAAAATAAGCATTGAAATATTTAATGTAAACTATTCATCAATTCTTGTTGCTTTCCAGTAATGAAGCCAGGACTAGCACTATGCTTGTACATTTACTCCATCTTAAACATGCATGGTGGTGCGATGTTGTCTATTACCTCCTGGAGGGACAAATTTAGTGTGTGTCCCATCTGGAGCAATCACCATCTCCTTGATTCTTAAAACAAGTAATCACTTTAAATTCCTGTTCCATCTTCCTGCATATTTGTATCTCCTTAAACTCGGATGAGCACTATCTGTGCCAATTACAGAAGACAGAAGGAACTGTAGTTTTAACATTTTTTAAAATCTGTGTATTAAAATAAAAGCTTCAATCCTGTAGAAGACACAGAGGGAAATTGTTATCTCAATATATGCTCTAAACAATTTCAGCAGCAAGTCTGTCTGTTAAACTTCCTGTTTTGAGCCCCTTCCATTTCATTCTCCATCACTCTTTTTCAACGTTAGTGAATTCTGTTGCTAACAGAAAAGGAAGGTGAAGTTGGATGGTTGTTCTGATGTACTGTTCGTCACTGTCCTTTTAAGAAGGTACCTACCAGTACATTTGTTGAGTTCAAATCAGATGAACTATGATGCACACATTCAGCTCTGAGATTACATCTTCACTTGTGTCCTGCACAGCTGGGCTCCCTGCACAGCAGTACTGATGCCATGAGCAGCTCATTGGGTGTGAACCCTCCACACATCAAACAACTTCTTCATAAGGTATGCGCTGCTTTATTTATTTGTACATGGATTCTCTATGGAAAACAATGTCTGCTTTTGTTAAGCATCCTGAGAGTAAACATGCTCCACAAAATATCTCCTCTCCACATTCTAAGGATTTTCAGCTCTTTCTTCCCCATGTCTTTGCTTTTGAGGGAGGCTTCCTGTGTACTGAATTTGACACAGTCAAGTGACTGCGTGATGTGCCTACATGTATTTGGTCATCTACATCTCAGTCACAGATGTGATGGACTTGCTTACTCAAAGACAGACACATAATTTCACTTTAGTGAGGTCTACTTGAAGCCTCAGGACAGAAGCTAGAGGAAAAATCAGCTGTCATTGAAAACAGTTGAAGTCTACTTACGTCTTCAAAGTAATTTTTTAATGTGTTTAAGTGCTGTCTTCACAAACTATTAAGAACTCTAGACTGAAGTGAATTTTACCTTGATTACTTGGAGGTCAACCCAATTCAATAGCTAGAAATTAAATTACTTGAGCTTTCTGCTCAGTATGACAGTAACGTCTTTGGATTACATGGAGAATCACAATTTTCTAGGGTTGATTTCCTCTGTCACTCTTTACTTGGGTTGTAGGGGTGTTCTGTGTTTTCCTGTGTGGTCTGGGGTGAAGGAAGGTGTTTACAAGACAGCAATATGTGCAGCGGGTATATACTCTAGGAGGTCTGACCAAAGTTCAAAATGCATAAGGATCAGTATGTCATGTTTTAATTCATCTTTCTCAAGCTATTCTGTTTTAGTGCAAAGTTCATCAACAGGAGAGACTTTCAATCCACTACATTCTGCTGGTTTGTGCAAACTCCCTCATAGTAACAGGGGTATTTCCAGTGGCTCAGTGTGCTCTTATTGCACAGCTCACTCTGTTAGGAAAGGATGCGTCTTGCACAAGGACAAGGCAACCTGGGCATGTATGAAGTTTTATTAACTGATTCCCACTTAACTTTAGGAATAGAAGCAAGCAATAAAAATAGCCCTTCTGAGGTTATGACAGTAGCTCCTTCGCCTTTGTGATGCAGTGCAGTCTCTGTAGAATCCAAAGTCTCGAGCTGTCTTTCCGAGAGAATCTCCAGGTACTCTTAAAAGATCATAAATGCAGCAGGTGAATACATCATGTACCTGTTCACCATCCAGAAGTTTGTAATAATAATGCATGTTTTGGGCTTTGAAGCCATTTGCTCTTAGAGATGCTCCAATTCAAAAGCTGCATTATTTTATCTTGCTGTTATCCTCTCTAGCTTTTTCTGTCTTCCTTAAAGTTAATTTCAAATGTAAACACACACACACACACACACACACACATATGTACATACTCAGCCCTACTCTCTTTAACCCTCCTGCATTTTGTATGTTCTCATTTAGCTTTTCTTTGTTAAAGGAAGCCTTTCTCTTATTTATTCCTGGAGCCTCACTACCCACCAGTTTTAAGTTTAATAGACTAGCAAACTTTCTTCTTTAGTGGCATAAGCACATTTTTTTTTCCATCAGGAAAAGAAAGAAGAGCATTGCATTAATGAAGCAAGCAAACGTGTAATAAGGGCACCAGATAGGTAGGAATAAATGAAATATATGTTCATAATTTATGAGAATTGTCAAAGAGATAATGATACAATATTGCGTGTTCTATGTCATTATTTTCCAAAAAGACAGAGAAGAATAAAGCAAATTGATTTTAATTCTAATTCTTTTTATTGTATTGAGTCTGTTACTCATTCCATAAAGCAGCAAAGAACACTGCGGTACAGAGCAAGGAATTAGACAATATTTCAAAGACACCTTTCAGTGAATAAACAGCCACACGCAGGAGAATATATGCTACCATCACCCGCAGAGTAAAAGCTGTTCTTGAACCTTTTTCCTGCTTAGATCAATAAAATATTTGTCTAGGATATTTTTTTTGTAACGAAAAGCAGAGTTCTTGTAAAAATACCTTAAATACGTGTGTATATAAGTGAATGTGTGTGACTTCATGCAAACACGTGTATGAATGGATGCAGGAACAACAGGGGCAGAGGAGGGAGAAGGTAGAATTATGATGCACATATCCAGTAGCCTGTGCCTTGCAGATTATATCACACTAATGAACTAGAACTTGCATAAATCATCACATTTCAATTGGATTGTAACAGAATTCAGTTGTCCTTGATTCTGGAGGCTGAGCTTAAATCCCTTTCTACTGCACAGAGAGAAAGATGCTTCTGCTCAGCAGCTTTTTGCAGAAAGGAGTGTAGAAACCATTTGGGCAGTGACTGCGGCAGCTGTGTACAGTAATCTGGAAGTGCAAAAAGTTCTAGGCTGCTCTCTTTTGTGTAGCCAAGGTTAAAGTACTTACAAATTCAGCTGCAGATTTATTCCTATTTTATTGTGATGATGTAGAAATGCCCTGTGCCACAATTGTCTACTGAACCTGTCATCACTACAAAGGACTGCAACTATCAGAGAATCACAGAGCATTAGGGATTGGAAAAGACTTGGAAAGACCATCCAGTCCATTGTACCCACCACAACAGGATCACCTAGAACAAGTTGCAGCAGAAACATGGCCAGACTGGTTTTAAATATCTCCAGAGAAGTAGACTCCACTACCTCCTTGCACAGCCCTTTCCAATCCTCTGTCACACTCATTGTGAAGAAGTTCCTCTTACAACGTTGTGGAACCAACACAGTTGGTTGTGTTCCAGTTTACACCCACTGCCCCTTGTCCTATTATTGGATGACACTGAGCAGAACCTGGCTCCATCCTCCTGACACCAACCCTTCACATATTTATAAACATTAATGGGGTCACCCCCAGTCTCCTTTATTCCAAGCTAAAAAGACCCAGCTCCCTCAGCCTTTCCTCATAATGGATATGCTCCACTCCATAACACTTCAGCATTTGCAGAAAAAGTGAATCCAAACAAATCCTGCCTTGAAAGACTGTTTTCTGCTTTGCATGAGGTGATATTCTCAGGTGTTCTTCTACGGAAAAAACTGCAAACCAACCAACCAGCCAAACTAAACAATGAACAAACAACAAGCAAAGAAGACTTTACCAACTTCATATTTCAGAATGTACGGTTCGCCTCGTTGCACAGATGAAACTTTTCTTGTGGTGTCCTATGGACACCTTTAAAAGTGCGTGTGTGGAAGCTGTGACTTACACATACAAAAATAAGGGCTGTATCTATTAACAGAACAGAAAAAGATATGAAGTAACAAAGAGAAGCAATTCTGCAGGAATCAACAAATTAATATCTTGCCACTGATGGCAAGAAGACTGAACTTAGTGACAGAGAACAGTTATTGCAGTCATGTTGCTATGATTAATTACACCATGTCAGCAGTTTATTGCTGCAGTTGGTTGAAAAAAGAAGTGAGTGATCACGTTTACTTTTTTAATGTTTTCTTGTTTTTGTCAAACTTTGAATTTTTTTCTTTGTTGGTTAATTAATCAAAATATGTCATGAAAATTTCTTAAATACCTTCGTCCAGTATTTTCTCAGCTTAAAAATGTCAGCCTCCTAGTGTGTCAACATATTGAAATACGAAAGAAAAAGAAGTAACTCTTGGTCAAACTTTATATGTTTTACCTCAAAATTTTGATTATTGTTTAAATGGGCTGAAGCAGAGTCAGTGTCAGTACTGAGGATCTTCCAAACAGTGAGATTTATGAGTCTATGCAATTATTTCTTTGGGGAAATAGTTAGGGGAAAAAAATGTAGAAGAATAAATTCTGAGGAAAATAAAAATACTGTGAATTAAATAATCAGGTGGGTTGACAGTATGAGCTCAAGCGCTACAGCAGATATCTAGGACAGTTAGATGAAATGGCTTGACAGAATTCCTTGCTTCCCTCGGTTCTTTAGCTGGGCTTTTCAGAAGTTGTTGGCATAAGTTCGGACTTTGTTCTCATCAGGGGTCATGATAAAACATCCACAAATTTTCAACAGATTGATGATAACGCACTAACTTTTATGAAGTTAACATTTGTGAATAATATTCTATATCCATCACATTTCCATTGACTCCAAAAGAAATTTACTAACTTGCTAAGGGTATTTGACTATTGAGCTGACTTATGACCTTAGTATGTGGCTTGTGAGTCCGATGGTTTCCAGGAGCAGACGCCAGTTCCTATTTCATTGCTTTTCATTATTCATTATTTTTACATTTTCATTCTGAACACCTGCAACTACCATTTTCATGGTGAGTTTCCTTCTTCTTTATATGCAGTTTGGTTCTTGTTTTATTTAAATGTATGTATTGTTTTATTTTATTTCTTAATTTTTTTTTTCTGCTCTTCTAAAACAACTAGTGTTTTAAGTTTAATACTGCCAAACAGCTTAAAACAGCTCTTTTGAATAGAGCAGGTATTTCACATGACTTGACAATTAGTAAAAGAAATAGGATGTTTAAAACATTGAGAGTTCACATGTAGTCAGGCTTTAAATATTTGGTTTTTAATGCTGGGCTGTATTTTTGAAGAATATGCAAAACTACAGCTCCTGTTTGGGATTTGCAGTGAGAGAGTCTTTTGAATCCCTTGTGATCATTGTGTATCTGGTAAATTACAATCAAGCCTGTATAGATGCCTGATGTTAGGTTGAAGACTTCTTACTAAAAGACTCTTCTAAGAATCTAAGGCTCCTCTCAGCCTGCTTGTCCTAATTCTACCCACCCATCTCAGGAACCTTCTAGCCACCCTTCTCAGGGATCATATGACTCAGGTGTATTTCAGAAAGTGCATATCTTGATATACTCCACCTCCCAATACCTATGTCTAAAGTAATACCTCCATCTCTACCCTG
This sequence comes from Phoeniculus purpureus, assembly GCA_028565055.1. Taxonomy (NCBI): domain Eukaryota; kingdom Metazoa; phylum Chordata; class Aves; order Bucerotiformes; family Phoeniculidae; genus Phoeniculus; species Phoeniculus purpureus. Next base: position 8,654 of record JAOXOE010028593.1, read on the forward strand.
ACCTCTTGAGTTTTTAAAACTTTCAGCATCTTTTTTACTCCTACAACAATCTTTTTGTCACAATTCCCATGTACACAGTCTGTCAGTTAATTGTTCTGAAGATTTTTGTCCTAAGTTCAACTGTTCATTAAGGAAAAGACTTGCAGACTCTGATTTCAGTTCAAATCTCTGAAACATGTTCTGAACATCACTGAGCTCTTCCTCAGTTAATCCATAAAATTTACTACATAACTGGCTAAACGATTCAACAGTAATAGATGGACAGGTTGTGGGTTTTGGCATCAGTGTTTCTATGTTTTTCTTTCTTTCACACAAAATATTTACATCTCACATTTCAAAAGACGTTGAGTCATGTTTTTGTTATAAAATCATGTTCTTGTTCATTATTTAACAGGAACTTCTATAAAACTAAATTTTGCTGGAGAAAATCAGTGGACTCATTGGGCTATTTCTGTCAGTGCCAAACACTACTTAAAATTGTGTTAAATAGGAATACTTGGAAAATATCTTTCTATAACACTATTTTGTTTTTCTTATGGAGATACCCAGAACCTGCATTTTATCTCATAGGTTTTCACAGAAGAGGAAGGAAGAGAAGCAGAAGTGGAAGAAGAAGACGAGGAGGAGGGGAAGGGGAGGGGAAGGAGATGGGGAGTGGAGAATCAATGTCACTACTAACTTCCATGTAGTGGTGCAGTAAGTGAGAGTCCAAACTGAGTGGATAGGGCAGGTGACTCCCTATAGTTGACCAATAGAGTATTGCATCCCATATGCATCATATTCGGTATGAAGCTGGCGTAGCACAAGATTCTCTTCTCTTCTGCTTCCCTCTTTGACTCTCTTCTTTCTTGGGCAGTATCTGAGGAGGACTGTCTACCATCCAAATTCATTCATTACTGAATCCAGCTCCTGCGTCTACTTCCTTTCTGCTGCTGAGTCCAGTCTGGGACTTCAGCAACACCTTCTCCAGTGGCAGCAGTGAAGCTATTGTCAGCAGGGATGTTTGGTTCAGTATTGGTTTTGTATATATTTTATATTATCATTATTGTAATTAAAGCTGCTGTAGTTTTCCAATGTGTAATTCTCTTTCCCTTATTCTCTCTCTTTTCTCCTTTTAGGAAGATGAGCAGCTAATAGCATCTGCCATTTGCCTTGTAGCCTGTCTAGCTTCAACCCATGACACAGTGCAGCTTCTGGCTGATTCAAGACTGACCAAAAGTTAAAACATGTTATCCACAACATTGTTCAAACCCTTCTTAAACAACGGCAGGCTTATGGCAACAGCCAACCCTCTCAAAAGCCTGTTCTAGAGTTTCACCCTCTTCTTAGTGAAGAAATACATCCTAATGTCAAGTCTAAACCTCACCTGTGCATCTTTAGACTATTCCCATCACTGGATAGCAACAAGATAGATTGATCTGCTTGTTGACACAGAAGGAGAACCAGAGCCCACACATCTTGTAGATAAGTTCCTATGGCCCCATGTTAATCTACAGCCACCTTCTTACCTGTTCTCCACCAGGCAGACTGGGTAAATCATCACAGACACTTCCTCCAGGCTTCACAGTAGCCTCAGCAGTTCCCATTCTCTTCTTGCTAAGGGCAATGGTTAATTATCCTTCAATCCAGGTACCACAGTGAAACATAAGAAGAGAGATGAGGTGAAACTAAGATTCACTTTGTTAGTGTTTGGAATCACTTTTTGGGAGAGATTGTTTATCTCTCTGTTTACTAGAGAATGTTTTCTTCTAATTCAGGCGCATAATGTAAGTGGCTGTATGCCTCTGCCACAGTGACAGGCTAGTAGTGTGTACCTTTGTCTCACATCCCTGATGATACCTGTGGGACAATCCTAAAGAGGGTTTTCAGGTCATTTCTCCTTTCTTCCTCAAGGGCATAGGAAAGTCATCCCATTTCTTTATGACCGTATCTTGCTCTGTTTAGACCTGGAGCTCATTCGTGCCTTCTTGTTTCTGATATATTCCCTCCAGCTTCTGGTTTCCTGCTGTGATTTCTGTTGCACACATTTAAGCCCCAAAGGCAAAACTTGGATAAAATTATCATTGTCAGGGCACTAACTTCCATTCCCATCTCTGCTCATTATTTACATTCTTTGTGTTGCAAATTACACATCAGCAAAGGAAGCCTAGATCAATTTACCTACCTCAGAGCTATTCTCTAAGGTGTAATATGTTAATAAAGAGAAGCAAGTAATTAACAACTAATAAATTATATGTCTAATAAATTTTGGTGTGCTCTTTTTTTCTGGTCTAATACTTACATCAGTTCTATGTACAATGCACATTTAATCAACACTCTTTTTTAGTCATCCCGGGTGGTGCACAGCTCACTAAATTTCAAGCACCAAAAAGTTAATCATCAAGAATAAGTCACTTAAATTCTACTTCTTTGTAGGAGACCTTTCCCCAGATGTGGGTAACTAGTGTAGATCAGGTGTATAATTTTGATGAGCAAGATTGTGTAAAAGATGTCTATACATCATGGACCAGCTGTGACTTGTCCTTGAGCAGCATTTGAGTGGCAAGGTAGTAATGTGTAGATACCACATTGGTGTATCAGAGAATTACAGAACATTAGGGATTGGAAGGGACCTAGAAAGATCATCCAGTCTAATCGTCCCATCACAACAGGATTCCTCAATCAAGTTTCACAGAAACACTTCCAGGAAGGTTTTTAAAATATCTCCAGAGAAGGAGACTCCACAACCCCTCTGGGAAGACCCTTCCAGTGCTCTGTCAGCCTCACTGTGAAGAAGTTCCTTATCATATTGATGTGGAACCTCCAATGTTCCAGCTCACACCCATTGCCCCTTGTCCTATCATTGCATGACAGTGAGAGGAGCCTGACTCCATCATCCTGACACCCACCCTTCACATATTTATCAACATTAATGAGGTCATCCTTCAGTCTCCTTTTTTCCAAGCTCAAGACATCCAGCTCCCTCAGCCTTTCCTCATCAGGGAGATTCTCCACTCCCTTCATTATTTTTGTGGCTCTTCACTGGACTCTCTCCAGTTCTTGAACTGAGGGCCCCGGAACGGGACCCTCCAGATGTGGGGTCACCAGGGCAGAGCTGGGGTGGGAGAAGATCCTCACTTGATATGGTAATCACTCCTCCTTCTGATCCACCCCAGGATGCTGTTGGCCTTCTTGGCCATAAGAACCCATTGCTAGCCCATGGTCATCTTGCTGTCCACCAGGACCTCCATGTCTCTTTGTCCTACAGTGCTCTCCAACAGGTCAGTCCCCAACCTATACTGGTACCTGGGGTTGTCCTCGCCCAAATGCCAGGCTCTACACTTGTCCTTGTTCTCTTTCATTGATAGTTCATTAAATTTCTCCCTGATCAACTCTCCAGCCTGTCCAGGTCTTGCTGAATGGCAGCACAGCCTGCTGGTGTAGTTATTCTATGAATTTTTACTCTGTTGTGTCCATTTGTTGACTGGGTCATAGAATCATAGAAATGTGGGATGATTTGAATTGGAAAAGAGTTAGACATAATCTTGTCTCAGCCCAGTGACACAGGTAGAGACACCTGTTTCTAATTCAAGTTGCTCAAGCCTCAAAAATGAATAAGGCCTCCTTGCCTTCTCATCTACGTGTTTACCTTGAAGCAAAGGATTTTGTGTAGGATGAGGTACATTACACAGACATGTATATTTATGTATGCATGTTGATATCACATGTACGTCAACTCATGAGAGATTCTGTTGGAGTACATCATCACTGTCTTCCACGTCCCCCAAACCCAAAAAACACTTGAGATATTTCTATTAATCTCTTATGTGCCTATTAAAAATAACTATTTTTATTCACTAGATAGTTCAAGTAATCCTGGGATTTATTTAGATTTTCTCCTGCATTTCTTAACCAATTTAGATTACTTTTAATTAGGTCTTTTCTCTCTTCAATACCCCAGCAACATAGCTGGAGAAGTAGTATATGGAAATATCCATAAACACATAACAGCTAAGGGCCTCTGTTAAATATTCATGAACCATTATATGAGAAAGCATTTTATTTCCACATTTGGTAAGTATTTCAGTTTGTAAAATCAATTTATGTAATACTTGATTGAGTCTTTTGTGTTTGTAGGTGACTTGAAGTTCAAACTAAGAAAAAGAACTCGTTCCAGCGGGTGAAGGAGAAGAAGAAAATTACGGGTCAACATGTTAAAATCAGATGACTTGGTGTCAGGCAATTACATCAAGACAATTAAAAACCTTGTCCCTTATATTCTTACCTTTACCCGCTGACTTACAGCTATGTTGGGCTGGAGACATGCTGCTGTGTTACAAGGTTCCCTGAGATCAGTTTTTGTTTCACCGCTATGGGTCAGGTTCTAGTTCAGCCTGCAACAGAGGCAGCAGTGATGAGACAAAACCCTTTTTCTTATGTATGGAAAAATCCCTTTGAGTTTTTCAAAAGCATCTTGGGAAAAAAACCTAAGAGCACAAAGCGTTGTTTAGAGTGGAAACTAGGGCATATTGCCCTGCGAACGCAGGACACATAATCTGATTCTTTATAAATACCTCTGGAATTAATTACAATTACCACTGTGTGCATAATGTACTGTACACTAAAAATTCACAGCAATATATTCTGCTTGTGAAGGTGAAGCTAAAAAAGTCTTGCAGAATCTGGGAAATGTCTGCTAATGTTTGAAAGATTCAGACAAAGTTAGACATCTACAACTGGACTTTATACCCATTCCTAGCCTTGACAAGTTCATTAGTGGGGTTATCATCCCTATGTATTTGTCTTTAGCTTGGAGAAGAGGAGACTGAGGGGTGACCTTATAAATGTTTACAAATATTTGAGGGGTGGGTGTCGCGAGGATGGAACTGGGCTGTTCTCAGTATCATGTAGTGATAGGACAAGGGGCAATGGTGTAAGCTGGAACACAGGAGGTTCCACATCAATATGAAGAGGAACTTCTTCCCAGTGAGGGTGACGGAGCGCTGGAACAGGCTGCCCAGGGTGGTTGTGGAGTCTCCTTCACTAGAGATATTCAAGACCCGCCTGGATCAGTTCCTGTGTGACTTAGTCTAGGTGATCCTGCTGTTGCAGGAGGATTAGACTAGATGATCTTTTGAGGTCCCTTCCAATCCATTATGATTCTATGATTCTATGATTCCAGTTTTGAGCACCTCAATACTAGAGAGATGTGGATGTGCTGGAGCAGATGCAGAGGAGGGCGACTAGGCTGGTGAAGGGCCTGGAGAGTAAATCTTCTAAGGAAAGACTGAAAGAGCTGCAGCTCTTTAGTTTAAAGAAGAGAAGGCTGAAAGGTGGCCTTGCCACTCTCTACAGCTACCTGGAAGGATGTTGTCGAGAGGCTGGTGCTGGTCTCTTCTCACAAGGAATTAGTGATGGAACAAGGGGGAATGGGTTCAAGTTACAACAGGGTAGATCTAGACTTGACATTAGGAACCATTTTTTCACATAAAGGGTGGTCAGACACTGGAATGGGCTTCCGAGGGAGGTGGTTGAGTCGCCACCCCTGGATGTGTTTAAAGATTGTTTGGATGGGTTGTTGAGGGATCTCATTTGGGGGTGAACTTCTAAGGCAGGGTAGATGGTTGGACTCGATTATCCCAGAGGTCTTTTCGGATCAGAGTGATCCTGTAATTCTGCGAAAACAAGTTTTCTGAATGTAGTTCTGATGCCATTTTTTTGCATGCAATTTGCTTTCCTTAGGTGCAGCCAGGCACAATAGCTCTAGTCATAATATAGTGTGGTCTTAATTGTGTTTACATCTTAAAGTAGTGCTTTACCTCATGCTTGGTGTAGTTGTTTATTTAGCTTCACTGGACATTGGATTTGGCCACAGGGACTTAATTCACTGATGCATCTATGTGCACTCTCTAACCATAAATTCATGACAAGCTTCACTAACTCTTTTGAGATCATTTACACACCAATAGTTAAATACAAAAGTAGCAAGTTTAAAGTTCTAAAGACAAATTACTATAAATTCATCAATATTTTGTTTCCAGAAGGTAACAGTATTCTGGCTTCATATGCTCAGATTGCTTTTTAATAGCGTATCAGACCAGGTGCCTCATATCCTCTTCCACAGCAGTACAGGAGCAAGCACTGCATTTCAAAAAACTGTTTGCACTCTTCACAACAGACAGACAGCTTTAACTGAACCCAATTTCTTACCTATTTACATTTACTTAGGAACACCTTCACTTTTTTTTCTCCAGAGTGGCTCAACATCTTTCCTTGCCAGGAGCCACGTTATTTTCTGTTATACAGAGTGTTGTATGGAAGAGCTACGTGTGGTGAGCATAGATATTGACAATCTGCCGGTGTAATTACTCTGTGTCCAAAGAAGAAACCACTGTTCAATTTCTCATCCCTGCCAAATACTTAATGGCCTTGCCTTCTCACAAAAAAAATTGACAGACCCAAACCTTCTTTATTTTTGTACTAGTCTCTACACTCCAGTCTTGATGCCCTCGTGAAGACTATTTCATTTAGGGTTTTAAAACATGACCTACCATACAGTTAAACTCTACCAAACTGGAAAATGCCAAGATGTTGTCTACAACATTCAAAATATAATACATGTGGAGCTAAGCAAATCAGATTAATTACAAGCCTTAGTATCTAATGACTGTCTCAGGAAGCAAAAGAGTTGTAATAAAAGAACTTGAAGAGTAGCTAACATAAAGAGTGAACCAATAGGGGCATTGGCTTGTTAATTTGGTATAGCGTACATGAATATCCTTATAGGTTTTTACAGTTCCTTGTACGCTGCAGTTCCATGGGCAGGTTGTTATCCAGATGCTGTTGAAATTCCACTAGAATCTCTGGTCAGGGAACATTGCAAGTAAAGAAATGACAAATAGCTCTCTCTTGGCAAAGAACTGCCTCACAACATATTACATGGACCTTAGAATCATAGAATCATCGTGGCTGGAAAAGGACCTTTGGGATCATCAAGTCCAGCCTTCATCCCAACATCTCCCTAAGCACTCTAGCAACTAAACTTAACCTAATGATAACATGAACTTGATTGATTAAGTTCTGAAGATCATTGCAGATGAAAATGAGGATGAAGTGAAGGTATTAAAGATTATTTTCCAGTGATATTTTGCAAAATTTGATCTAGGATTAATTTTGGAATACATCAGTGTGGGATAGAAGAGCAGACAGTGAGGTGGGTTAGGAACTGGTTGCAGGATAGAGTTCAGAGGGTGGTGATCAATG